>BSBN01001143.1:600000-822343 GCA_027924645.1 Cunninghamia lanceolata | reverse complement strand
AGTGGAAATGAAGAGACGCGGAGCATCACTCCCATGATGTTCTCATTCACTAGGCTATATGCATTGATCACTTTCAATTGTTGGAATCTTTCATTGTACACACTTATCATGATGTTAATTATTATTTTATATAATTTCCATACAATCTATATGACATTTGGATTTGAGATCATTGTAATATATCTTCATGATATTGATAACATTTAGATTTGAGACTTATTTTGATAAACTAGGCTAAATGATTTCTCACACTCATGTAACAAATCTAATTTGCAAATATGAAATCACACTTCTTATTTTACATTAATGGATTATGGAAACTTAGATTGTTATTATTAGTTTCCATTGATATGTATTTTATGCCTAAAACATAAATAAATATCACAAAATATTGACTTTATTTTTAATTACACCCATGTTATTTACCTGATTGTTACATATCTAAACAATACATGTTGGCACCATGGTGGGCCAACCCCCTTTTTTCATCCAACATTGTCATGCACACATACTTGGCATATTTTTAATTGTATTCATTTTAGTCAACATATTTGATCAAATGATAGTTTTGTGCATAGCTTTATAAATGTATATTTTGAGCATGCATATTTTAGAACCTTGGGGAAAATATGATTATATATTGACCAACATTGTATTTTGTATAATATAGAGGTATGAGGAGATATGGGAAGGGAAGAATGAGAAGTGAAGGAAAAGGAGACGAATATGATTAAATTAGATTTAGTTTTAAAATAAATGTCTAGTTATGTTAATGACTTATTGCCATTGTGGTTAGTATTTTTACATGAAAGTAGTGTGCAATCTTTAGATCCTAGTTATTTATGTATTCATGTTATGTTCAACATAGGATTCTATAAATAAGGTAATTGTCATGCCCCTAATATTCTACCTTCCTAAGTGTAAGAAGGTTAAGCACTTGTGGCATGCTTAAGCTTAATATTTTGTATTTGTTAGTTCTAGTTAATTCCTTAGGTTGGCCTAATTAGGATGAAGGGGTGTGTCCCTACCTAATTATGTCTATAAATAAAGAAGTGGAAGGCTCTTCCAAACCATAATAATTTGTAAGATTAAATACATATTATCATATTCAAATTTTTGGAGGTTATGCACTCGAAGTGGCCTAATATTTTATTGATTTTTGTCTTCTTCTCCAAGGAATATCCTGACAAGTGGTATCAAAGCAACAATTTGGGTCAAGATATTGTTCACCCTAACTTACAAACCATTACAAATTTAACTGTGATGTTTTTAGGGGTTTGAGTAATCTATCTAAGGAAGGTATATAAAATTTTTATCCTTTTATTATTGTTTATGAGCAAGTTATTGTGATTTTAGGATTTTTCATTAATTTGCTCTACAAGCCAAAATTTTGGATGTGTTTTACATTTTTGGAAAGCGTGAGAAAAATTAGATTAGGTTAGTTCTTTATAGTTTCTTATTAGAGGAAAAATACATTTCTTAATTTAGTGGTCAAAGTTTGGTCAAAGGAGGGACATCAGATTTAGTTATATCTCATATTTGAAAAAGAGCACATCCAAATTCATGCGGCCATCTTTTGGATTAGAAAGATTTTCTACACATGATAAGTTGAATGATTCTCTTAACTATCCACCACCTAAAATTGAGGGGAAAAATTCCACCAAGATGTGAAACATTATCAATGATAATTTGTTTGCCCCATTTGCAACATCTTTACATGAGGGTTTGGATAAGTTTAAATAAGAACTATTGTCAAAATTAAAGGCCTAGCCAAACCACCTAGGTGGGCACAACCCAAATAGACAAAAATCAAGGGATAGGGCAACCTTTTCAAGGTTCAAAAATGAATCTACCTAATTTAATAAAGAATCATAAGTTTGATGGTAGGGATGTAACTTCATGGATTAATCTCATGGAATATATTATAAGCTTCATAATATATGAAATAATGCAATGGTTGACATAGTTTCACTACATTTAGAAACTAAACCTTATTAGTGGTAATATTGGATGATGAGTGACAAGCAAGGGTAGGTACTTAGTTGAAAGGACTTTACTAATTACTTAACAACCCATTATGGGCAACCATGAAAGGGAACTTATTTCACCCAATAGATAAATTTGAAACAAATAGGATCTATAGTTGAATATATGTCGAGCATATGAGATTGACAATCCAAACATAGGATGTGACACCTTATCAAAGGATACAATTCTACATTAATAGACTTAATGACCAAATTAATCATGATTCTTGTTTGTTGAAAACTTGTACAATTAGGAAATCTATGCAACAAGCACTACATATTGAACAAGGAAACTTTACCACAAGATCCATGCAAGGTCAAACCATAGGATTGAGAGATAGAAATGTGACTAATCATTTTGACAAAAATGTGGCTATAACATCCACTAGAATAAAATAAAATTATTCTAATAAATTAATGCAAAAAAGGGGAAGAATAAATTTTTTCCCATAAAACACAACTCAAGAATTAAAGAACATTACAATAGCTAATCAAATAGCTTACATATAGGACTAAGTCCTTTACAACATCTATCCATATAGGCTTATAACAAAAGAATGTTGCACCATACAATGTCTTCGATACCATACTATATCTTTGACATTGAACCTGGTGGAGAGAAAACATTAGCAAGGCGATTTAGCGCCCAGCCACAAGACTCGTGCCTCCTTGGTCATACACCTGAATGTAGAATCTTGGGACCCTTCACGAGGGGTCCAGCAAACTGAAACTAGCATGCATGAAGGAATCTAGTACATCATGATATATCTAACATTTCTAATATGTATAAATGCATATGTACTTATATCATGAAAAGTGCATCATTCGCACAAAGTATGAATACAATTAGTGCATCTCTCACACAAAACATGAAAACTGCATCACTCGCACAAAGGCAATTTAATTTGCATAAAAGTGAATGCAATCACTTACATAAGTGCATCACTCACACAAAACATGAAAAGTGCATTACTCGCAAAAAGGAAATAATACAAACACTTACACAAGTGCATAAAGACAATATTTATAAATATAATACGAGACTCAAATGATCCTTAAAAACATAAACATCAATATTTTTCTACCTTGTCCACTAGACAAAAGGAGATGACTCACCAAATCAACTCCTTATCCTAAGGCATTGACGAAGACAGTAAAGGAAACTTTATTTATCTTCTACAAGGTTGCAAAGTTAAAGCTCACATCTTGGTTTGAAAGTTGAATAGGCGTCACTTGAAAATCAGCTTGCCAAAACTTGTTTTTTCTTTCATCTTTTTACTACTGAAAATTGAGTACATACCCACTTCACCAAGCATCTAGTTTTATGTCATTTTGATTACACCCAAGTTATTACCTTCATCATTGTATCCTTATTCACAATTAAAATCAATCATGATAAGTCATTAACCAAGGAGGTCATAAAGGATTGTGAACCCGCTCTGAGAAAACATCCTTATCTCTACTAATAATATATCAATAATTCTATACATATATTGAATGGACTCAAACTTCCCTTGAATAGGAAAAAGAAATTCATAGGTTACTATAAAATCTTAAGGTAAAAGAATATTACTCATCCAACATATAGGATATCACATTAATATATGATGAAATAAAAGAATACCACACACACAGCTGCAACTCAAAACTCAAAACCTCACACTCTTGGCATAACACAAATTCACATTCACACATGGATTGCAAATAAAACCCATAATATTTTTTTTTGTTTTCATTCAAATCTGATTACAAACAAACTACACATCTACAAAACGACACAAGTAATGGCCTCTCATGGCCTCTCTCTAATTTTTACAACAGCAACTTACATTCATTCATGTGCCCTCTCATAGGAAAATCCCTCTCTAAAAACCACTCTTCTTTTTTTTCTCCTCCACTTCAATTCTGCTACTTATTCCTTTGTTGTAGCCCTTATTCTTCCTCAAGCTCCCTCTTTTTCACTCACAAAAGTATGCTGAGATCAGTAAATTTCCTGCCCCAAAATGGGCAACTCCTTCGTCCCTTCAACGCCTCATCCAGCCACTATTTATTATTTTCTTTTTGTTTTTACCATACTCCATTATCCTTCAAGGAAGGCGTTGCATTCTTCTTGGGTGCAATCATTTAATTAATTAAATTTTTTTTCCAAGAATGAGCGTCATTCCCTCTCCCTTCCAATGCGGCAAGAACAAATGAAAATAAAGGCGTTTCACTTCAGATTTCCCTCCCTTTTGTCTATGCCAAAGAAAATTATTAGTTAATATTCCCACTCACTTCCTCAACATTGAAATTTTTGTATTTTGATTTCTTAGTTAATTAATATTCCCCACTCCAAACTGGGTGTTGCCTTTATGACACGTTCATTCTCCATTTCTAGGTGCCACTATAGCAATAACATTTATAGATGCTTTTGAAACTACCCTCCCTCCAAAAAATGGGGCTTCCACTCTCTTTTTTTTTTAATCTTGGCATTTATTTTCTCTGACTTTTCTGAAACAAACAATGCCTCTTCATAATTTTCAAAAAACTTAGGAAATAGAAGATGTCCTCTCCCTGTAGCGCCTCCATGTAAGCAGTTACAATTTTTATATAAATATTGCAGATCTATACTTGGGTCTGTAACAAACAAGATTGGATTGAGTAATTAAATTATGTAGCTGGGGTGATAATTTGCCAAGAAATGTATATTCTTGACTTTTTCGGAGCAATGGAATTGTAACAAAATAAATATAAGATTATTTGCCTCATCCACATCAAAATTTCAAAGGCATTAAATGGCCAATATGAAACAATTTAAATTCTTTTAATATTACCTGTTGAAACTACATAAATGA
This sequence comes from Cunninghamia lanceolata, assembly GCA_027924645.1. Lineage (NCBI taxonomy): Eukaryota > Viridiplantae > Streptophyta > Pinopsida > Cupressales > Cupressaceae > Cunninghamia > Cunninghamia lanceolata. The sequence continues at coordinate 817,482 of BSBN01001143.1, read as the reverse complement.
TTTAGGAATTTTTTTTCAAAATACCACTGCGGTAAGGTGTGCAGGAAGCCAAAAAAATAGCTTTTTACATAACTTTCACCCAGAAGATCATTTTTGCATGAAAACTTGTTAGGATGTGTGGAATGACATCCTCAAGGTCTCCACCAAGCCATTTTGCCTCAGAATTCATAAAACTTGAGAAATTAAATTTCCCGTAAACTACCATCCTTGATCAGAGAATTTTAAATTCTCTCAAACGGTGATGAATTTGAACATGATTATTTTTGCACATTAGGTGAAATACCATCACAAATCATTCCCTGGAAGGAATTTTTCCCATCTCTTAAAAATCTTGAAAATTAATTATTTATGTAGCTGACAGGGCCAATCAGTATTCCACAAATACAAGGACTACTGAGAGGGGGGTGAATCAGTATTCCACAAAACCACTTCTTTACATGTCCATTAATCCAATTACCAAATTCAATAACATGAAAGTAGAATAAACATAAGAATAGCAACCATAAAGACATAACACATAGACCCTAGGATTTTTATGTGGAAAACCCAAAAAGGGAAAAACCACGGTGAGTGTTAGCTCACAATATATTACGATAACAATACTGAATTACATGAAGGATCGCTACCTTAGGGCTTACTTCCCAAGGACTCACTGTCCAAAAGAAGTGCTCGCTGTAATAGGCTCATTGCCAAATAGAAGAGAAGAGAATATAGAAAGAAATGGCTCACTGCTAGGAGAGGATTGCTATAGGTGCATCTATAGAATGTTATGGTACAGTACCAATTAGCTTAGTATACAGATTCAAAGTTCTTCATAGTGTATGCCCTACTTTTCTTCTCTACTTCATATATACTTTGTTCTTCTACCTTTACTTTCCTTTCGCTAATCACAAAACTGCCTTAGATTGCACAATCATGAATTCACACTTCATCCTTTCTTTAACACCAAAATCCATTGAGTATATATATTCGCAACAAGATTCATCTCATAATCAAGTCGACAAGCCAAACATGAAACATGTATACAATTGTTATACCTTGGGTGGGTGCAAAAAGTTATAACGCGCTCGTGTTATAATGCGAGTGCATTATGCTTTGCTATTTAAAAAAAACCTATGTTTCATTTCATTGTTTCACAACATTTCATAGCAAACCCATGGCTCGGAGACAAAGGAGAGCGCGCTCGCGTTATTGAAGGGAATATCGTCAACAATTTGTCATCGATTCATCGTCAAAATGTCGCCACGACATCAAGGAGGGCGAAGGAGTAAGTTCTATTTGCTTTCTTGTGTGAATTTATTGCTAAATAAGTAGGTTCAAATAGTTTTTTGATGGAAATTTCTTTAATTTACGGGAATTGATAATGCACCTCCTCCTCCTCCTGAAAATCCATGAAATCCTCCATCACCTAAATAGCAAATACCTGTTGAAGAACAACCCCAACAACAAACACCTCCATTCATTCCTCAATATGCCCCTGGAACACAAGAAAATATAATGGGGCAAATTGAAAACAATAAAAAATAAATTGAGGACATAATTGGAAGGTTGAAAGAACCTACATCTTCAACCTTGTATAGATCCACGCTTGCTCAATCTCTTGAATCTATGTTATCAAATGTAGATTCAATTAGCAAGCAAATCTCTAGTTGGTTAGAAAAGAGGAGAGAATTTAGAGAGTTCTATGTAGATAAGTTGTCCTATGAACAAGTTTAAAATGAACAAATTACAAAATTGGACTTGTGTTCTATTTTCATAGACCCGCGAACAAATCAACCTCTACCCCTTACATGCAAGAGGTTCCCTATCCATTGGTGCAACAACCAAGTGATAAGGGACAATTTTGGACAGAGGTGGTGGATGGTTTTTGACCATCCTCCATGTAACAATAATGAGGTCCCGCAATATTTTTTGAGGAAACTCTACTGCAAGTTTGTCAAAAATAAAGTGCCAAACTATTTTGATATGTAAGAGTTCCACGGTAGAGGTGGGGGGTCAGCACAGGATAGACCAGGGGTACATGTTGACCCATAGTGGCCAGCAAGATGAGCACTCGTCAGACCAGCCCATGAGCACATGTCTATCCCTTCCATTGTGAAGGAGAGTGTTGAGGTCGAGACACTTCAATCCATTAGTGCCTTGACCTAGAGCATCATAGAGCATGCCAGTCCTTCAGCACAGTGTGGGCCAGGGGAGAGTTTGAGTAGGGTTCCATCCCATACTTGTTAGGTTTGCGATTCAGCTTGTGGTTATGACCCCACAGATAGTTGGGACGCAGGTGCGCAGGCTACATCTGCAGCTGAGCAAATGGCGATGATAGATGCCCTCCTGAGTGAGACTTTCAGCCTTTATACTCAGGTAAATCTTAGCAAGTTCATTGAATTTAATTTATTAAATTTCACTTTTGAAATGCAAGATTAACTAATTTAGTTTGATGATTTTAATGAAATTTCAGGGTCATAGCGTTGATGTAGTTTTTAGCAATTCTCCACCTGCATATTACACTACGACATCTACTACTGGGGCATGTAACTAGTAAACAATTATAAATATTACATGTGAATAGCATTGTTATATGAATTGTATTCTAATATCTAATTTTGGATGTTGAATAGGTTCATCTTGGAGATTTCACGGAAACACTTGCCAGTGGTGGTGGAGTTCAAAGCTTCACTCAGGTAATAAAATAAATAGTTTAACTAATGAATTGTACTTACTAGATTTTTGTATTTTATATTCATATCTTTGATTACATTGCATTGCACATCTTTCAAACTCAAAGCATTACTAGACATTGCATAGCTAATAACTAGATGTTGATAGATGACAAAATTTCAATTACAATATAGTTATTTGAAAAAATGCCTCAAAGAAATGTGGTCTCATGGAATGCCATGACAAGCAGATGGAAATGATGCCATTGATACATCTAAACTTATGATAGTCCTATTGTTGATTTATTTGTGATAGTCTTCTAGGGCAATCTACATGGTATTTTGCATACTAATTCGGCTATCAAGACTGTTCTTATGATGAGAGGACCATATGTTAGGTGTATGAAAAATCCCTAAACAATAAATGATAATAATCTAGCAAAACATGCGGTCAAACAAATGTATAACCATTTTTATGATAGTCCTATCTATGACAGTCTTATGCAACATTTGCATGGCAACACCTTTAAAGTTTGCAGAAGGATAGCTTCTTCAACTCAATGATAGGGCCTTGGACCATTTTCTATGCTATGACTGCTATAACTAATAGTAAGATGACTATCACAAGGTGGTTGGGTAACTCTTTTGTATAATAGTCCTTTTGTAAAATGAATGATGTGTGTTCTTGTTGAGTGGCAAATCCTCTTCTATTGTCATAGAAAGAAACATGCACATTAGGTCTTATTGGAAAAATTCTCAAGCATTGGATCAATAATCAATCCCATGGAGATACTAAAACCCCCATGATGGCAATCCCCTAGATATATAGCATATGATTTTCAATTTGAATACATGACTGTGCTATTTATAACAATCATAAATAACTGATCAGCATTGAGAAATGACAATTTCAAAGGCTTATAACCATGTTTGCACTGATGACCACACTTTGTAACTTTAATAACATTAAGACAGTCCTTCAAAACTTACGTAGCAACCTAAAATATGACCCTAGCATAATATGGATAGTCATTGATGACTGTACTATTGGGCATAATAGTCATATGGTAACTGATTTTCCATATGGAAGACTTTAAGGAAAATCTTCTTAGTAGTTGTATAGTCCATCATATATGTGGCATGTTTTCATTCTTGGATGATAGATTGGTACTTCCTTACACTAACAAGATTGTTTGGACAGCCTAAAAACTTCAATCAAATGCTCTAATCCATATTCCATATAGATAATACTCAAATTTACACCACCTTGATAGTCACACACAAGCATATGACAACATTTTCAAAATGGATAATAATCTCAAACAATACCCTAGGGTTTCAACATGGAATCTTCAATATTTGAATAACAAAAAAATAAACCCTAGGATTCTATCATGATGACAACATCCATAACCCATTTGATTGTCATGGCATCCCTCACTACTATTACTAATGTAATTTCTCATGAACATGACAGTCCTTGGTTGTTACAACAGTAAGCACCCTTGAAGCCTTCATACAACTTCTAAAAATTGTGTCAAAATGACTAGATTATGATTGTACAAGAATGCATGACCAAGTTGGTGAAGGAGATTTGTTGTCATTTATGAGTTATGATTGTCATAATCATTGGAGGCATTGTCATAAAGGGATTTGTGTAGGATGAAATGTTGTTTGGGACAAACTTCTAGGACTGTTATAGGCAATAAATGTTTGGATGGAGTCAAAACAGAGACATTCTGAGCTGCAAAGAGGTGTTACTGGAATCTTGAATCATGAGCCTAATATATTCTAACAATGTTGTTTTATTTTCAGTTGATGCAGGCTGTAGAGACACCTCCCAAAGTTCATAGGGTAATGGAGCATGGTGTGTCCTTTGTGATTCATAGCTTCATGCCTTTGATGGGGGTATGAGGCAGATTAGTTAATTTCAAATTACATTCGTTGTTATAGTTGTTTATTTTTGAAAAATCAAATGATTATTGATTTGAAGTTTAATTTATATCTGGATGGTTTCTATAGGACATGACATCGCTACAACCTAATTCTGGTACTGAGGCAAATGAGGAGACAGAATTTCAGATAGCGGTAAGTGATTATTTTGTTAAATGTTTCATTTTTTATAATGTAATTTCTATATATTAATGTATATACTTTTTATTGTAACAGCTACATATCCATGAACAACTCAATAGGAGGAGCAGCCCTCAGGTTTGTAGTAGACCAGCCTCATACACGTCACCATGCCCTCAAAGATCAAAGACTACTCATGATCTATTCTCTTCACCGGACAAAGGGGAATGACTTTTTATTGTGTTCCTTTGTTGTATGCCTATATGGTATTTGTGGACATATATTTTGCATTGCATATAGTTAACATTGTATGCCTATATGGCATTCTTGTAAGCCTATATGGCTATTTTGTATATATGTTATACTTATATCGACAGATATTGATGTATGCCTATATGGATATTTGGTTACTACAAATCATTTTTGTTGATCATTATGTAATATGGATAGGTGCAGTGTAGGTCATTTTTGTATGCCTCTAGGTTTCAAAGTTTAATTGTCAAAGAATCCATCCCGATTGATGATAAGAGAATTTGAGTTTTGGGTTGAAAGTTTTAGTCTCTCAAAATTATACATGCCCGAGAAAATAGAGAAAGGAAGATTGTTTAAATGGATAAATGGAAAGCAATTTTTTTTGTTCACATCATGATCTACATCCACAATCTGGCATGTTAGCCTTAGTCACTCACATAACGATGTACAACCTCATGCATAAGTCCTTGCATCATGTGCCACCTAAACAATGCCACTTGATCCAACACAAAGTTCATGGTTCCTTGCACCATGCATAATTCACATAGTGATAGGAATCATTTTGTGCAACTCAAAAGACACCCTATAATTCTTACACAACCCTTTGGATCATGTGCCATTTGCACAACACTAAGGATCATGTCTCATAGTTTCACAAACAACTCTATCTAATTTTGCAAGTGACCAAGGGGATATTGCAATTCCCTATGTTCCAAAAGGATGTTCTTATGGTTACTCCTTGGTATGCTGATCCATATTCTTTATGAGTTGTTCAATTGAAAATATTTCTTAATTCCTTGTTATTATACCATATTGGGATGCAAAGAGTATGTTTGTTGTCTTGAATAAGATAGTCAAAATCATATGGTTATGAGCACCCGATGACCATTGTGGTTATTAAATGTAATTCCTCTTGCATATAAGGAAAGGTTATGAGAGTATATTGAGTCTTACCCAATTTGAGTATGCAACATAACATTGGGGCTATAGGCTTCCATAAGTCATCAGCAATCCCTTTGAGAATGTGGTTAATATTATAAATGTATACTTTGCATCTCACCATGTTAATATGTATCATGTTATCACACTTACCAATTTGACTCTAATTACATAAAGCAATTCCCTACCCAAAAACTTGTTAAGCTTGAAAGCCTTGTTACGACATTGTATTGATCTCGCAGAAGGTTGCATACCACTACCCCAACTCTTTGCAAGATTTCTATGAAATATGATAATCAAGATAGGTGTAGTATAGATCATTACATAATGACAGTGTAGATCATTACATAATGATAGAGCCATGAAGTGTAGAGGGTTTCAAATATCACAGAAGTCTAAGTTCAAGCCTAATAACATAGTGACCTAAAGGTGGAAGAAGATGAGGGTTGAACAGATGGATATGACAACATGAAGATGATATTAAGGTTTAGGAGAGTAGCCTAAAAGAGGTCTATTTCAAGCCTAATAGGGGTCTAAGATTGCAGTGATGGAACAATGCATTGAAGGACTAAAACAAACCCTATAGAGATAGTACTAGATAACAAAGTCAAGGTGAACCAAGATAAAAGAACAAGCAGTTCATATATGATTATGTTGACTGCTAGAACAAGTATGTTAACAACCATAAGATGCATGTTGATATGTGAAGACTATAACAGTTATAACAAAGGCAATGTGTGAGGATATCGTTGGTACACTATAGCTCGAACTATTTTGGCATGTTTGGGTGCAAAACAAGACCATGCCTAGCCTAAACGTACCCATCTGGACACGTTGGAACTGTCAGTTTGGTTGCATCAGGAGCAGGATAAAAGTTACACCCCTTTGCAACTTTACACTGCATGCATCTGACCATTTTTGGGGCAGCAGAAAAACTTTCACCATAGGTAAATGCCTCAGAGATATAAAAATTTGAGAGAGGTTATTGTAGAGGGACCCTACGTGATCTCGTAGCCTCAAAAGGAATGTTTCTAAGTGACACAGTTTCTGAGTAACAGCTCATCAAAGATTGCTACCTTTTTGCACTTTGGACTCTTTAGGGATATCGTCAGTACAATGTAGCTCAAACTGTTTTAGCATGTTTGGGTACAAAACAAGACCATGCCTAGCCTAAATGTACCCATCTGGACACGTTGGAACTATCATTTTGGTTGCATCAGAAGTAGGATGAAAGTTACTCCCCTTTGCAACTTTACACTACCTCCTTCTGATGATTTTTGGGGCAGCAAAAACCTTTCACCATGGGCAAACGCCTCAGAGATATCTAAAACTGAGAGAGGTTATTGTAGAGGGACACTACGTGATCTTGTAGCCTTATATGGAATGTTTCTAAGTGACATGGTTTCTAAGTAACATCTTGTCAAAGATTGCTACCTTTTGCACTTTGGACTCTTCAGGGATATCGCCGATACAATGTAGCTCAAACTATTTCGGCATGTTTGGGTGTAAAACAAGACCATGCCTAGCCTAAATGTACCCATCTAGATGCATTGGAACTATCATTTTGGTTGCATCAAAAGTAGGACAAAAGTTACTCCCCTTTGCAACTTTACACTACCTCCTTCTGACGATTTTTGGGGCAGCAAAAAACCTTTCACCATGGGCAAACACCTCAGAGATATCAAAAACCAAGAGAGGTTATTGTAGAGGGTTTCTACATGATCTCGTTGCCCTAGATGGAATGTTTCTAAGTGTCATGGTTTCCTAGTAACAGCTCGTCAAAGATTGTTGTCTTTTTGCACTTTAGACTCTTCAGGGATATCGCTGGTACAATGTAGCTTGAACTGTTTCAGCATTTTTGGGTGCAAAAGAAGACCACGCCTAGCCTAAAAGTACCCATTCAGATGCATTGTAATTGTCAGTTTTGTTGCATCAGGAGCAGGACAAAAGTTACACCCCTTTGCAACTTTACACTACCTCCTGATGATTTTTGGGGCGGCAAAAAAACCTTTCACCATGGGAAAACGCCTTAGAGCTATCAAAAATCAAGAGAGTTTATTGTAGAGGGGTTCTATGTGATTGTGTTTCCTCAGATGGAATTTTCCTAAGTGTCAAGGTTTCTGAGTAACAGCTCGTCAAAGATTGTTGTCTTTTTGTACTTTGGACTCTTAGGGATATCGCCAGTACAATGTAGCTCAAACTATTTCGGCATGTTTGGGTGCAAAACAGGACTATGCCTAGCCTAAAGGTACCCATCTGGATGCATTGGAACTATCAGTTTGGTCGCATCAGGAGCAGGATGAAAGTTACACCCCTTTGCAACGTTACACTACCTCTTTCTGACGATTTTTGGGGCAAAAGAAAACCTTTCGCCATGGGCAAACGCCTCAGAGATATCAAAAACCGAGAGAGGTTATTGTAGAGGGGTTCTACATGGTCGTGTTGTCTTTGACGGAATGTTTCTAAGTGTTAGGTTTTTGCGAGTAATAGCTCATCAAAGATTGTTGCCTTTTTGCACTTTGGACTCTTCAGGGATATCGCCGGTATGGGTGTAAGGTATTAACTTAGATTTTAGAGAAAAGTAAAGACTAGGGTTTTAAGAAGGTTGAGGACTAGATAACCCTAAACATAATACAGCCTAAGTGTTGAAGACCACATGAAGAACATAGAAGGTTATCTAAGATAGATTAAACAGAGAGTATAACACAAACAAAAATTACCAAACTAGGTCTTTAAAGACAATACACTTAGGGTTTAAAACATAAATAATAACTTTAACTTAAAAACCCTAACTAGTTTTGAATGTTTAAACCTCTACATCTGTGATATGAACACTGCCACTGTGACATCCTTTAGACTTCCAAAACTTCCAACAACAACCACAACTCATCAATCAACATCAACATGACCTTAACACTGTATTTTGTGATCAACATCAACATCATGAGGACACTAAAGAAATCTATGGCACATGAAGACACTAAGAACACTAAAGAGTAATGTGGCACAAAGAAGCATGAAGACATGAACAAACTCCCATCATGAGGAAGAACCACAACCCAATCCAACTCCTGAAAGCATGACATGTTATGATGAAGAACCACAACCAAATCCAATGATCCAATTGCATGGACCAATGACATAAGAAACTATGTCCTGGTATTGTAACATGATAAGCATGAATGTTATGAACTAACATCCAAACCCTGTGACATGAATCTTGATATGACATGAGTGAAACATGAGTGAACAGGATTAAGACCAATATGGATCAACTTAATCCATCACTTAGATCTAACCCCATGAAGCATAAAATGATGATGATGCCAACATTAAATGTATACCATGACAAACAAATCAAGTTCATACCACTACTTGTAAAGTTCATACCACTGCTTGAGTGAAATCTTCACTATTCAAGTTCATGCCTTATCTTGAAGCACTACAACTCTATGCATCACATTACATACTCTATGAAGAAGCAAGTGTCTTTATATCACAAAACCCAAAAACATATCCTAAAAGCATAATGGTATCATCAAACAATAGACAACCAATAGACCTGTACAATTATGCATTCCTTACTCAATTACTAACATCCAAGCACTTTGACATCAATGACAAACATATTCATCACAATATTCACTATATATGTGTAAAAATGTAGCAACAAATAAAAAGACAAACCTATGTAAACTTACAAATTAATGTGCATACTTACAAATCAATGTAACATGACTTTACAAAATCAATGTGAATACTTACAAATTAATCCAACGAACCATCCAGTTCTACTCTTTTCTTTATTGTGTCAAGTATTGCTTCATGGTCAGAGTCACGCACCTTCCACAAGGTCTTGCTCAAAAATCTACCCCGAAATTGTATCAAATGAACATTGGATGCCACAACAAGGTTTGAGTAATAAAGAATGTTCTGATGCGTGTCAAAGTCCTAAAACAGCCAAACATTAAGACTCTTATGTGGGTACCTTCTAAGCCATGTTCCAGTAACAACCACTGAGTCTGTAGGGTATTCGATGTTTTCTCCGTCTGTAATTAGGGCCACGATAAGTACAAAGGAGAGTCACCTATTGAGGCTACAAGTGAAGAGTACATGGGACTTCATGTTGACTACAAAGTTGAAGATGTGGGGGAGGCCTTGGTGCTAGTGGCATCAAACTACCTACACTTACTTGCGGATAGAGATCATCTCCTCACACATGAAGATTCAACTTGCAGCCATGGGACAAAATTTAGGACACATCATACACTTGATTTTCACTTGGAGACGTCTCGTGAGCCAGCACTTGTTGATACCATCTAGTCATGAAAGGAGAGATGATTGAGATCATGGGAGACATCACACTAGGGCATGAGGTAAGGATTGATTTTTTGATGTGTGATAGCAATCCCTTATCTTCACATTATCATGTTATGACAACCAAGAGGATCAGCCTTAAGGCTTATGATTTTTATGGAGACACTCATGTTGAACTTTGCACTTTGTTGTGACTGAACTATCTTGAGACCCTATATCAATTTCATGGCAATGTGACTGATTTGTAGTATTTAACTTGGCACATTGTCATAAATATGGGAATGGAAACATTTGGTATACAAGTTTTGTATGAACTATCAACATGAAGAATAATGTAGCATAGCATGGATCATGATTGGATTAAGCCTATTAAGATTTACTTGTATGATCTTAGCACCTATTCATTTGTATTTTAACTTGTTATGACAAGATAATAGTATTTAATTATGCTTAAGGGATTGTATATTTATATGTTGTAAGGATTTATTCTTGTATAGTTTAACATCACGGTATGTTAAGGTCTGTTTAATTTATTATTGCGCATAATTATTAAAGAGCCCTAATCCCTCAACCCTAAATGCTATCTATAAAGCCTCAACCCTAAACCCTAATCCCTCAAGGTCCTAAACCCTAATCCCTTATCCCTTAACTCTAAACCCTATCCCTAAACCCTTAACCCTCAACCTTAAACCTTAATCCCTCAACCCTAAACCTTAATCCATCAACCCTAATCCATTATCCCTAAACCCTAAACCCTAAATGTTATCCCTATTCCTAAACCCTCAACCCTCGACAGTATACCTTCAACCCTAATCCCTTATCCCTTAACCCTCAACCCTAAACCCTAATCCCTCAACCCTAAACCTTCAACCATAAACCCTATCCCTAATCCCTCTATCCTCAACACTCTACCTTAACCCTAATCCCTCAACCCTAAATGCTATTTGTAAAGCCTCAACCCTAAACCCTAATCCCTCAAGGTCCTAAACCCTAATCCCTTATCCCTAAACTCTAAACCCTCAACCCTCAACCCTCAACCTTAAACCTTAATCCCTCAACCCTAATCTGTTATCTCTAAACCCTAAACCCTAATCCCTCAACCCTAAAACCTAAATGCTATCCCTATTTCTAAACCATCAACCCTCGACACTGAAAGGAAGCTAGGTGTGTGGAAAACGCTTCCTACACTAATCTAATGAGGAGAGGGCTATGCAAATTCAACTTTATCCTAACTATTACAGCAATGTTAAACCATTAACATGAGATATTACAACAAAACAAAAGAACCAGAAAGAAGACAGAAGAGAGAGAGATAAGATATACGTGGGGAAAACCCTTACGGGTGAAAAACCCCACACTCCAAAACACAGCTCAAATGTATTACAGTAAACAATAACAAATTACAATATAGTTTCAAAGCCAATACTCTTTCAGGAGTCTTCAAATGTCAAATATGGAGATATTCTGGCAGCATAACAGTACTTGTACCAAAGTTATCTATCTCCCATCCAAGCACCTATTTATATAGAGTTTACAAGGTAAATATGGAACCTTCTAGAGATGGGCGTCCATCTTGGACTCATGCCCCAAAACCCATGCCCAAGGACACTTGTCCAACATCATATCCTAAAGTGGGCACCTGGTCCTAAGATAGGTTACAACAGATGCTCTTACGCACCTTACAGCTGTCAAAGAATCTGTCATACACTGACTAAAAATATCATATTCCTCTTACATGTCATAACCTCCCTTGACCACCCAAAGATGCCTTTCTCTCGTGAAAAGATTCTCACCGACACTTGTCATTAATTAAAAAGCGTTTGAGGTTTCGAGGGCGTTGCCCCTAAGCCCCCATGAGGGTGCTACCCCTCGACCCCACCCTGTACCATGACAGGGGCAAGGGGCTACACCCCTTGACCCTGTCTTGGGGGCGCTACCCCCAAACCCCCGTTAATTATTCAAGGTGGAAACCGTGGCTGCCAAAGTCACCAAAATTTACCCTACTGCATATACATAAGGTGCTGACTATGCCAACTCAACATGGGATAAATAAATACAACATTAGGAATTTTGCAAAGGTTGAGACACCTTAATTCCCAACATTCTCCCACTTGTCGAACACCTTGCAAGGGTCAAAAGCAATGACAAGATTTAACTGCTAGGGGCCAAGAGCCCCATAGACTCCGAACACCATCTAAACTTCTCTATGCCCATTGGTTTTGTCAATGCATCTGCAACATTCTTCAAAGTATCTACCTTCTCCAAATTTACCTTTCCATCCTCAACCATGTCTTGCACGAAGTGAAACTAAACATCAATGTGCTTTGTTCTAGCATGGAAAGTTGGATTCTTTGCAAGGCAAATTGTACTCTGATTGTCACAACTGATCGTGATCTAACCTACATCAACACCAATATCTGAACACAATCTCTTAAGCCAAATGGCTTCCTTACAAGCATGAGTTGCTGCCATATACTTAGCTTCTGTCGTGGACAAAGCAACAACTGGTTGTTGCTTACTCATCCAACTAATAGAACCACCAAACAGTGTAAAAACATAAGCACTGGTGGATCTTCTGCTGTCAATGTCACCTGCCCAATCTGAATCCACAAATCCATGAATATCAACAGAATGCGGAGGCCCTGAAACATTACCATGATAGCAAATGGAATACTCAGAAGTACCCCTCAGATATCTGAACACTCGCTTAACTGCATCCCAATCAACCCGTCCAGGATTAGCCATAAATCGACTAAGGACTCCCACTGCTTGGGCAATGTCTAGTCTTGTGCAGACCATAGCATACATCAAACTGCCAACAGCACTAGCATAAGGTACTCTGCTCATGTCCTCCACCTCATTGGGAGATTTTGGACAATCCTCAATAGACAACTTTGTCCCCAAGGAAACAGGAACACACAATGGTCTACAATCTCCCATGCTGAATCTGTCCAACACGATCTTAACATACTTACACTAACTTAACCAAAGTTTTATGTTGGTTCTGTCTCTTCTGATTTCCATTCCTAGAATGTACCTGGCTGCCCCTAAATCTTTAATTTCAAACTGAGCTGACAACTGAGATTTAAAATCAGAAATCATATTCTTACCCTTCCCAATGAGCAACATATCATCAACATACAGTGCAACAATGAGAATACGATCACCATCAAACTTATAATAAACATAGTGATCTTATTTTGATCTCACAAATCTAATTGACAACACAAAGGCATCAAACTTCAAGTACCATCTCCTAGGGGATTGCTTCAAACCATACAAAGACTTCTTAAGTTTGCAAACCAAATTTTCTTTACCTTTTACCATGTAATGCTCTAGCTGTGACATGTAGATTTCCTCCTCCAAGTCACCATGAAGGAAAGTTGTCTTCACATCCATCTGTTCTACCTCCAAGTCATAAGCTGTTGCGAGAGACAACAGGAATCGAATGGATGTTAGCTTTGCAATGGGAGAGAAGATCTCACCATAATCTATACCCTCCACTTGTGAATACCCCTTCACAACCAATCTAGCCTTATACTTTTCAATACTGTCATCTGCACCAAGCTTCTTCTTGAACACCTATTTACATCCAATGGGTTTCCGTCCAGGAGGCAAAGGCACCAAGTCCCAAGTTTGATTCTTTTCCAAAGAAGCCATTTCTTCCTCCATGGCCTCCTTCTAGGAACCTACATCCTTCATATCCAAAGCCTCTAATACAGTTCTAGGTTCATCACTATTAGTGAGCAAAGCATAAGCACAACTAGAATCAAGAAATGTAAAACCAAACCTTTTAGGTTGCTTCCTTATCCGTGTAGACCTCTTCAAGAGCTGAGGTTGATGTTCATCTTCTTCTTCTGAGCTTTCAGAGCTTCTATAGCTCTCCTCATCATCAGGTCCAACATTGTCTTTCTGTTCAGTCTTCTCAGGGGTGAGAGGAAACTGAACAACATCCTCTTTCTTTTCTTTTTCTTCTAGCTGCAAAATAGTGGAAGAAGGTGTAAGCTCTCTGAAGATGACACTTCTGCTATACAACACTTTTTCAGCCACAGGATCCCAAAGCTTGTATCCTTTCACACCAACAGAATAGCCGATGAAGATACACTTAATATCTTTGTTCTCCAACTTTGACCACTTCTCCTTAGGCACATGTGCATATGCCTCACAACCAAAAACACAAAGATGCCTTACTGAAGGCTTTCTACCAGACCACACCTCCATGGGTGTCTTTCCAACAAGAGCTGATGTAGGAGATCTATTTACCAGATAGCAAGCAGTGGCAATAGCTTTAGCCCAAAACTTTTGTTCTAGACCAGCTCCACTAAGCATACTCCTAGCCTTCTCCATCAATGTCTTGTTCATCCTCTCTGCAACTCCATTTTTCTGCGATGTGTATGGATTTGTCTTATGTCTTTCAATCCCAAGTTCCTTGCAATACTTATTGAATTCTGTAGAACAGAACTCACCATCGTTGTCAGTTCTCAAACATTTAATCTTTTTACTAGTCTAATTTTCAGCAAAGGCTTTAAACTCCTTAAACTTGCTATAGACTTCAGATTTGCTTCTGAGAAAATAAATCCATGTCCTTCTACTGTAATCATCTATAAAAGATACAAAGTATACAAATTTTGATAACGAAGGAACATTAACAAGACCAAACACATTAGAATGAATGAGGTCCAACACACCAGAAGACTTATGAGAACTCGAGTAAAATTGAACACGGTTTTGTTTTCCATAAATGCAATGTTTGCAAAAGTCAAACTCAAGATTACAATCATTTAACCCCTCAATGATGTTCTTATTTTTCAGGGTACGCAAACCCTTCTCACCAATGTGGCCAAATCTCTTATGCCATAACATTGTCTTTTCTGCAGGAAGTTTAACTTCTAATGCACGATTACAACCATCAAGATTAGAAACTATAGATTTCTTCACTACTCGTTCAGATGGTGGGGATGAAGTGACTGCTGCCCTCTTCCTTGAGTCAGAAGAACTATTGCATTGTGCAATGCATGCTTCCAGCTGAAACAAAGTACCTCTCTAAGTACCCTTAGCAAGCACCATAGATCCTCTAGTCATCTTGCATCTGTCTTTCGAAAAGACAACCTACACACCTGCATCATTCAACATACTTACAAAAAGTAGGTTCCGTGCTAAGCCTGGGATGTGCATAACCCCAGTGATCCCCTTCACTCAACCATCAGGGAATCAGATAGAGACTCTTCCATGACCAACGATCTTCAGATGAGAGTCGTCACCCAGATACACCTTTCCACCATCGAACTCCTCATACTTAGTGAACCAGTCTCGATGTGAGGTCATGTGGAATGATGCACTAGAGTCGATTAGCCACACATCATTAGATGCATGGGTTGCCAGGGCTTCGATGAAGGCATCACCATCATCTTGTGATTTGTCAGAATCTGAATCAGGAGCTTTCTTCTTTTTCTTCTTTTTCTTCTTCTCCTCTTTGCATTCCTTTTAGAAGTGCCCGGTCTTGCCACAGTTCCAACAAAGAGCCTTGGACTTTCTAGGAGATTTAGATCTCCCACGGAATTTGGATCTACCCTTCTCAGCTTTCTTGTCCTTCTTCTTCCCTTTCTCCTTGGGTCTTCCACGAACTACAAGGGCTTCTTTGGTTGCCTCAGAAGACTTTCTCCGCATTTCTTCAGATAATAGTGAAGAAACCACCTCTTCCATTTTGAATGTGGATGTGGTGCTTCTGATTGCCATGACAAGATGATCCCATGAGTCCGGCAGAGAACAAAGAAGGGTCATACACCGATCCTCCTCCTCCATCTTTACACCAATAGATGTTAATTGTACAACCAGCATATTAAAGGCATTCATATGCTCAGCCACGGATCCTTCGTCCTCCATTCGAAGAGAGTACAACTTCTTTCTTAGGAAGAGTTTATTGACAAGGGATTTGGCTTGATACACATCCCCCAACTTCTTCCAAAGGAGTGTTAGAGTAGCCTCCTAATGGACATTTAACAACATGGAATCGGCAAGACTAAATCTTATGAGACCCTTAGCCTTCTGATCCTTAAGATCCCAGTCAGCTTGTGACATTGCAGCTGGTTTAGTTCCGTTCACACTTTTCGAAAGGTCTCGGTCAACTAACATGTCTTCCATCTTGAGCTTCCATAGCTTGAAATTATTGCCGTTGAAATTCTCTACTTCAAACCTTCCCGATGTGCTTGCCATCTCCTTGCTACAATAAGATATAGAATGCTTTGCACAGACTCCCACTCAACCTAAGATTAGCTCAAAAAACCCCTACTCTACAACTAGGACCAAAGGTGATTAAGCTCTGATACCAACTGAAAGGAAGCTAGGTGTGCAGAAAATGCTTCCTACACTAATCTAATGAGGAGAGGGCTATGCAAATTCAACTTTATCCTAACTATTACAGTAATGTTAAACCATTAACATGAGATATTACAACAAAACACAAGAACCAGAAAGAAGACAGAAAAGAGAGAGATAAGATATACGTGGGGAAAACCCTTAAGGGTGAAAAACCCCACACTCCAAAACACAGCTCAAATGTATTACAGTAAACAATAACAGATTACAATACAGTTTCAGAGCCAATGCTCTTTCAGGAGTCTTCAAATGTCAAATCTAGAGATATTCCGCCAGCATAACAGTACTTGTACCAAAGTTATCTATCTCCCATCCAAGCACCTATTTATATAGAGTTTACAAGGTAAATATGGAACCTTCTAGAGATGGGCGTCCATCTTGGACTCATGCCCCAAAACCCACGCCTAAGGACACTTGTCCAACATCCCATCCTGAAGTGGGCGCCTGGTCCCAAGATAGGTTATGACAGATGCTCTTACGCACCTTACAGCTATCAGAGAATCCATCATACACTGACTAAAAATATCATATTCCTCTTACATGTCATAACCTCCCTTGACCGCCCAAAGATGCCTTTCTCTCGTGTAAAGATACTCACCGACACTTGTCATTAATTAAAAATCATTTGAGGTTTCGGGGGCGTTGCCCCCGAGCCCCCATGAGGGCGCTGCCCCTCGACCCTGCCCTGTACTGTGACAGGGAGCACACCAGGGATGCTGCCCCTGGACCCCACAAGGGGCTACGCCCCTTGACCCTGTCTTGGGGGTGCTTCCCCCAAACCCTCGTTAATTATTCAAGGGGGAAACCGCAGCTGCCAAAGTCACCAAAATTTACCCTGCTGCATATACACAAGGTGCTGACTATGCCAACTCAACATGGGATAAATAAATACAACATTAGGAATTTGCAAAGGTTGAGACACCTTAATTCCCAACAGACACTATACCTTAAACCCTAATCCCTTATCCCTAAACCCTCAACCCTAAACCCTAATCCCTCAACCCTAAACCTTTAACCCTAAACGCTATCCCTAATCCCTCTACCCTCAACACTCTACCTTAACCCTAATCCCTCAACCCTCAACCCTAATCCCTCAACCCTAAATGTTATCCGTAAAGACTCAACCCTAAACCCTAATCCCTCAAGCTCCTAAACCCTAATCCCTTATCCCTAAACTCTAAACCATATCCCTAAACCCTCAACCCTAATCCCTCAAGGTCCTAAACCCTAATCCCTTATCCCTGAACTCTAAACCCTATCCCTAAAGCCTCAACCCTTGAAACCCTCAACCTTAAACCTTAATCCCTCAACCCTAAACCTTAATCCATCAACCCTCAACACTAATCCCTTATCCCTAAACCCTAAACCCTAATCCCTCAACCCTAAACCCTAAACACTATCTGTATTCCTAAACCCTCAATCCTTGACATTATACCTTAAACCCTAATCCCTTATCCCTAAACCCTCAACCCTAAACCCTAATCCCTCAACCCTAAACCCTAATCCCTCAAGGTCCTAAACCCTAATCCCTTATCCCTAAACTCTAAACCCTATCCTTCAACACTCAACCCTCAACCCTCAACCTTAAACCTTAATCCCTCAACCCTAAACCTTAATCCCTCAACCCTCAACCCTAATCCCTTATCCCTAAACCCTAAACCCTAATCCCTCAACCCTAAACCCTAAACACTTTCCCTATTCCTATACCCTCAACCCTCAACACTATGCCTTAAACCCTAATCCCTTATCCTTAAACCCTCAACCCTAAACCCTATCCCTAATCCCTCTACCGTCAACACTCTACCTTAACCCTAATCCCTTGACCCTCAACCCTAAATGCTATCCTTAAAGCCTCAACCCTAAACCCTAATCCCTCAAGGTCCTAAACCCTAATCCCTCAAGGTCCTAAACCCTAATCCCTTATCCCTAAACTCTTAACCCTATCCCTAAACCATCAACCCTCAACCTTAAACCTTAATCCCTCAACCCTAAACATTAATCCCTCAACCCTAAACCTTAATCCCTCAACCCTCAACCCTAATCTCTTATCCCTAAACCCTAAACCCTAATCCCTCAACCCTAAACCCTAAATGCTATCCCTATTCCTAAACCCTTAACCCTCGACACTATACATTAAACCCTAATCCCTTATCCCTCAACCCTCAATCATAAACCCTAATCCCTCAACCCTAAACCCTATCCCTAATCCCTCTACCCTCAACATTCTACCTTAACCCTAATCCCTTGACTCTCAACCCTAAACGCTATCCATAAAGCCTCAACCCTAAAACCTAATCCCTCAAGGTCCTAAACCCTAATTCCTTATCCCTAAACTCTAAACCCTATCCCTAAACCCTCAACCCTCAAACTTAAACCTTAATCCCTCAACCCTAAACCTTAATCCCTCAACCCTCAACCCTAATCTCTTATCCCTAAACCCTAAACCCTAATCCCTCAACCCTTGACACTATACCTTAAACCTTAAACCCTAATCCCTTATCCCTAACCCTTAACCCTAAACCTTCAACCCTAAACCCTATCCCAAATCCCTCTACCCTCAACACTCTACCTTAACCCTAGTCCTTCGACCCTCAACCCTAATACCTCAACCCTAAACATTATTCGTAAAGCCTTAACCCTAAACCCTAATCCCTTAAGGTCCTAAACCCTAATCCCTTAATCCTAAACTCTAAACCCTATCCCTAAACCCTCAACCTTAAACCTTAATCCCTCAACCCTAAACCTTAATCCCTCAACCCTCAACCCTAATCTCTTATCCCTAAACCCTAAACCCTAATCCCTCATCCCTAAACCCAAAATGCTATACCTATTCCTAATCCCTCAACCCTCGACACTATACCTCAAACCCTAATCCCTTATCCCTAAATCCTCAACCCTAAACCCTAATCCCTCAACCCTAAACCCTATCCTTAATCCCTCTACCCTCAACACTCTACCTTAACCCTAATCCCTCGACCCTCAACCCTAATCCCTCAACCCTAAACACTATCCCTAAAGCCTCAACCCTAAACCCTAATCCCTCAAGGTACTAAACCCTAATCCCTTATCCCTAAACTCTAAACCTTATCCCTAAACCCTCAACCCTAATTCCTCAACCCTAATTGCTATCCCTAAAGCCTCTATTGGAAACAAGGCAGATAACTAAGAGGGGGGTGAATCAGTTATCTCAAATATCTTAACTTTCTTTTCTCCTTTAATAATTAGTGCAGTATCAAAACATATAAGCATACATGATCATAAGAATAGAAATAAAATCATCACACATAACACAAGGATTTTTACGTGAAAAACCCTATTAAGGGAAAAAAACATGGGGTGACTAACCCAAGATTGTATTCTTTGTTAAAAGAATAAGAAGTACAAAATGGCACTTGCCAATTAGGGCTCACTGCCCAAGCACACTACTCACAAGAGGCACACTGCCTACAAGAGACTCATTGTCTACAAAACTTACAGAAGGTAACCAGGTGTTTGAACTGATGAGAGGCATCTACAAATGCTAGATTTCAATTCTGGTTAGGCCCAAAATACTGATCTGATGCACTTCATTCTTCCTCTACTCTAGTGTTGCTACTCTGTCACATACTAGATTTGTATTGGTGCTTCCATACTTATCTCTGCCTTTCTTCGCACTTTATATTATCGTATCTGTACACACACTTCTACATACTGGAATCCATCTGGCATATATATCTGCACCAAGGATTTCAACAACTTTCTAGTCAGCAACCAAAATACTCAAGATATTTACAAATTATTGATTTGTCAGCTGAATCCATGATTGATATGTGATGCTTATCAAAATCATAAACATTGAATTCATCAATCATGTCGGCCAATATTGTATGATCCCTTAAATAGCTTGATCAACATCAATTACTCATCCGGATTGAAGTCTGATACTCTGCCGGTCAGTTCTTCCTTAGTCTGCTCTGCCTGTCTAGAACCCAACACTCGGATGCTCATATCTTTTCCATGTTTTATCACCGGAGGCTCAATCTCTAGAATATAGTATTCATGATACTCCTCTTGACTTGTCCAAGTCCGCAACTTGCTGAGTTACACCATCTGAGAGATCTGGACCTGAATGTTGAACCTTGTTGCATGCTCTATTCTTGTTCACCAGACCAAAATAATCTTCAATCTGACTTCCAGTATAGGCATACTATGTGCTGTGGATGTGTGGGATAGACTTTGTTGCCATCAATGACAACACTCATGAAGCCACACAGTGTCTCTTCCCAACAATCTCCCCCTTTGGCATTAATGGCAACACTTAGTGAAAAATGATTGTCACAGCAAACTCCCCCTTGGCTGATGCTCTATCTTATGCACTATTTTACTAGAGCTCCCCCTTAGTTGTATTCCACATTTTTCACTACTCCTCACTCCCCCTTTGATATCAATGGCAAAGGACAGAATCCACACACCAAAATTTGCAAAAATTAACCTATATATAGCTGCATAAGTATGTATATACATGTTATACTTACATATATTTGAGTATATCCGTAAAAGTGGCCTTCAACTATACATACTATGTGGCCCAGCTCTGCTTCATCCTGTCCAAAATGGAGATGTGACCACTCAACAAAAATGCATATGCTTCTGCCCTTTTTAAGTCTGTCGGATCACTAGTCCAGGCTATGGTCTGAGCATCTGTTAAGGCCTCATGGATTGCCTCTAAATTAGGGATAATTATCCCTCTAAGTTCACTCATCCTGTTTATTATATTCTTCTTTTCTTTCTCCAGCCTCTTTATTTCATTTATAATGACAATAGTTTGGCATTCTTGACTTATTATGGATGTAGTGAGGGGATCAAAATTGTGAGATAAACTTGACAGTTTACCGTCGTGTTCTTTCACCTTCTTTTCAATATCCTCTATCACTTTAGACCAAGATAGACAAAATTTGTACATGTCCCCACCATCTTTAAGAGCATTTTCAAGGCTTTTTATCCCAATATCTAGGGTCCTCCTATCATTAGCAATGAGTCCCTTTACTTCAATGAATATCTTTCCCAAAAATTCTTTCTGAACCTTTTCTTCTACCGATTTCTCTAAAGAATCAAAATGAGTACTAACAAATTTTACCAGAGATTTCAAGTTACCGGATGGAGAGGCTGAAGGATCCTTTTGAAAAGATGGCATGATCTTCTCCAGCATATCAGATGCAATCTCTAACATATCACAATCTTCCATGTGAGATTTCAAAAGATTTTCTTTTGCTTTAGTTTGGGCAAAAGATGCTATTTTCATTGTCTAGACCGGAGAGAGGGAATAAAAATTTAGTGGTCCTTGAAGTAGTTTTGGTTCATCTATCTCCATCATCTCTTTGTTCAAGAAATTATTCACTGCCTCTGTAGTGTCTCTTGTCGAAGACTGAGTCTTCTTTTCTTTTGGAATCTCAAAACTGTCATTAGAGATCTTCCCTATTTGTTCTTCTTCTCTTCCCTTTACCTCCTCTTCTTGACTCAATTTCTCCTCTTTTCTTCCTTCTTTAGTTCCTGGATCTGGAGTGTCTGTAGTGGGATCCAGAGGAGAGATGTTGACTGCTTCATGAACTTCCTCTTCCAGAACAGAGGAATCCAAGTCCGTAGACTTCTCTTCATCTACCTCTTTTGACCCTTCTACATTTTTGTCAGTAGATTCTTCATTTGATGCATTTAATCCTTCAACATCCATGGTAGAAGGTTCTTCATCTATTTCCTCTATAATAGGAAGATTGAATATTTTGAAGGCATTCCGGAGGATGTCTTCTATTTCTCTTGCTACTTGATTAGTTTCTCCAAGCATAAGTTTGTTCATTCTTGCTTTTCTCCAGAATTCATCCATACAGTCCTTAAAGATCATGTCCATTTACTTTGGAGTAATGGAAGGATAGAGTTGAATTGCAATCTATTCTCGAATCTCTAAGTCTTTTTCCTTGGCATTCTCTTTTCTAAGTTCAAGTACCTTCTCTAGACTTTTGGGAATTAATGAAATGATTTCAATGAATGCTTTATTATAAATATTCAGATACCTCACTGTAGCTTCTTCCAAGATCCTCTTGTCAGTATCACTATATTCATCATAGAATTTTGTGACTGGTTGCAGGTTCCCATCCATAGTGACTGCCTTGATGATATCATCAATGGAAAGAGTGGGATTTTTCAACAAATTCTTCTACCTCTTCTTCTTTGTTTTTACTGGCAGAGGATTCCCTAGATGTTTTCTTCTTCTTCTTCATTTTCTTAATTTCCTCATCAGATTATGTTTCTTCATCATCCTTGTGACTTGTGTAAGACCTTGTGGCTTTTGTTTTCATTCTATTTTCTCCCTTTGCGGATGTCCTAACTTCTAGTTTGGTGGCTCTTGGGCTCTTAGGAGTGGCAGGTGCAGAGCTCTTGGAGGATCTAGTCCGGGAGGAGGCTTGTACCAGAACACTTCCTTTTTCTACTTCTTGTTTCTCTTTCTCAACTCTTTCTATTTTCTCTTTGTTTGTATCAACTGCCTCTTTTGATATGCCATATTTTTTGGCAATTTCCTCTACTTCCCTTCTAACTTTCCTTTTTATCTCCAGTTGTCTCAGCTCAACATGTATCTTTACACTTAATTCTTGAAAGGTTCCAAACCTTTCTGCCTCAAGGTCCTTTGGCTGGCTTAACAGGTGTTGAACGTGTATCTCCAAGATTTTCTCATCTACTTCATAACCCATTGGCATTATCCACACTACTCTGGACTCAACTACCTCCATTAGGCATTGATCAGTGTCAACCATGAAGCACACTGTATCCTTGTATTTTTCAACTATGGATTGAGGAATTCTTTCTCTGGCCTACATCATGCTCTAAAAGTTTTTGAAATAGCCCTAGAGAGCTGTGTTTTGGGCTTGAGCATCACCAAGTCCATACATATAGTCTCTAATCTGTATGGCAACCGGTCTGTCATTTTGCCATACCCAACCACTTGATCTGGGTAGCTCATTCATATAGTAAAAGAATAGACATAGTATTAGACAGCCGTATTTGAAGGAATTCTTCTTATCCTTTTTGATCTTTTGCAAGTTTTCTAATATTTGATTTAGGAGAAGGTCGCATAGATCATAATCTACTTTTTCCCTTAACATCTGACATGCTATATATATTGCAGTCCTAGACACAGAGTTCTCCCTGCTATAATGATAGATCTTATATCTAGTTATCATTGAAGCAAACTTGACATCCGGATCTGTGATGTCATCAATTGTCATTGCTCTTTTGTCAAACTTAGATCTGGTGACTTCAATAACTGTCTGGTTCTTAACATATTTGAGTGCAGGTAACCCACCAAATGAGTGCAGTCCAGTTACTACCCTAATGGCATCTTTTGTTATCTTGAAGGGCTTCATTAACCACATGAAATTGTCATGTATTCTGCTAAGAACATACCAGACCCAATCATCTTCTACAAAATAGGGAAAGTGGATGCAATGTCCAAAGTGCTTATCTCAGAGGGCCTTGTATTGAGGTTTGAGTTCAAAACTTTCATCTATTAACTGTTTATGATAGATGTCCATCAACTTAGATTCTCCAAATTCCTCAATATTGGCATGGATGTAAAACCTTACATATTCTACGTGCAGTACCCCATGCGGAATGCTAGAAAAAGCGCCTAATGGATTAACTTCTAGGGATTTATAGGGGTGTTTCTTGAATTTTGGGCATGACCTATCAGTGATCTTAACAACCATTGGAGTAGCCATTTTGTAAAAGATTCAGAGAGAGATTTTCAAAATGGAAGTACCTTTTTACGCTTCAGTGTTTGAAAAAGAGCTGAAACAAATTGCTGGTTGAATTGAATTTTGCAGTTGATCTTTGAGAGAGTTGTAGGCACTTTGATGTAGAGCTCTTCTTTTCTTCTTCTCGAAAGCAAATGTGCGAATAATAAGTGAATGAACCCTTTTATCTCTGCGCAAACCCTAATTTCCTTTTGCAATAAATACACAACTTAAGTCATCTGGTTGCCTTGTTCTAAGAGAGATCTTTTCGAATCACTAAGATGCACTTAGAATTATTTTCAGTGATAATTGACAATGTATCTTCTTTCCTCCAATCATGCCATGAATCCGCAGATCAAGATATTTCAATTTTGAATCATACCGGATCTGTCTATGAAGATCTTGCTTTACTAGATGGCTGTCAAACTGGATCAATCTTGGATGATTAAATTCTTGCAAAACTCCATGTGGATCTTTCATATTTTTACCGAGGGTTATTTGGGATATTTATTTGAGAACCCTTTAATCTGCAACATTCCATGTGCCAAATTTAGGCATTAATTGACCGGCTGGGGGAATTTATTTTTCTTTGTGACTCCCCTGAGCCAGAGCTCATCTGTTTAGTTTCCGGAAGGAATATCAGCACCGGATTTCGGTACGGATCCATCCCCAGCATTTTCTATACTCTTCTTTATCCAAATATTGTTCATCTCCCTTTGAACTTCATCTGCATTTACTTTGCCTTTTCCTTCTTGTTTTTGATTATGATGCACCGGACCCCCTTTTATCCTAATTTTTACTTCTGCAGAATTTGGCAATATGACCGGATCTATTGCAATTTTAACAAATAACATTTCTTTGCATATTTGACTAATATTCTCTTGATTTGTATTGATTAGCCATATTTCCCATTCTATTACATGCAAAACATCTACCATTGAATGAATTATTTATTTTCATATTTTTGCATTCATGAGATTTGTGACCATACCTTTTGCAGTTGAAACATTGTCTGAAGAAGGATGGATTGATCTGATTCATTCTCCTTCTATACTGAGTTTCTTTATGATTGAAGTTGTTGCAATTGAAACAGTATCCATTGAAGGATGGATATCTTTGAGCATTTGGTTGTCGTACCGGAGGTCTTCTAAGCATGTTTCTTTGATTTTCTGATCCAAAATTCTTCTGACTAGATCTGGAGTTTTCACCTTTCTCATATCCTAGACCACGCTTGTCATCTACCCTCTTTTGGCTTTCAAGAAGAACTTCAAGTTGAGCTGAGCTTATCTTGAATTTATCTTTGTATTCATTTTTTGTTTGTAGATCTTGTTTAAGAGTGTCTATCTGATTCTCAAGTTGTTCTTCATTATCTCTAGCTTCTTCAAGATCATATTCAAGATGCCTGATTATTCTATCTATTTTGTGGCAGTCCTCTATCTTTTCTTTAAGGGATTGTTTTAGATTATCTTCAATTTTCCTTTTCTCTTCAATTTCTTGGGTGAATCTCATAACTCCTAATTCTATCTCATGCCTTACCATAATGACCTCTTTTGATAGCTTCTCACATAGCTTGTTTTTCTCAATCAGATCTTCATTAGTATCATTAGCTTCATTCTGACTTGCTAATTTTTGAAGTAGTTCCTTTCTCTTTTTCACAGAGATACTCAGTTTTTCTTTTAGCTCATTTATGAAATCATCAACTTGTTTGAGTCTTTCTCTCAAGTTATTGACTTCAGAGTAGGACTGTTCAAGATCAACTAGGGCAGACTGAAGTTGTTCGTTCATACCATACATATCCATTGAGATTCTCAGATCTTCCTTAAGCTATTAGGCTCTGTTTAGAGGAACTTAGCTCTGATACCAATTGTTGGAAACAAGGCAGATAACTAAGAGGGGGGGTGAATCAGTTATCTCAAATATCTTAACTTTCTTTTCTCCTTTAATAATTAGTGCAACATCAAAACATATAAGCATACATGATCATAAGAATAGAAATAAAATCATCACACATAACACAAGGATTTTTACGTGGAAAACCCTATTAAGGTTAAAAACCATGGGGTGACTAACCCAAGATTGTATTCTCTATTAAAAGAATAAGAAGTACAAAATGGCACTTGCCAATTAGGGCTCACTGCCTGAGCACACTGCTCACAAGAGGCACACTGCCTACAAGAGACTCACTGTCTAAAAAACTTACAGAAGGTAACTAGGTGTTTGAATTGATGAGAGACATCTACAAATTCTAGAGTTCAGTTCCGGTTAGGCACAAAATATTGATCTGATGCACTTCATTCTTCCTCTGCTCTAGTGCTGCTTCTCTGTCACATACCAGATTTGTATTGCTTCTTCCACACTTATCTTTGGCTTTCTTCACACTTTATATTATCATTTATGTACACACACACTTCTACATATTGGAATCCATCTGGTATATATATCTGCACCAAGAATTTCAACAACTTTCTAGTCGGCAACTGGAATACTCAAGATATTTACAAATTACTGATTTGTTAGCTGAATCCATGCTTGATATGTGATGTGTATCAAAATCATAGACATTGAAGTCATCAATCATGTCGCCCAATATTGTATGATCCCTCAAATAGCTTTATCAACATCAATTACTCATCCAGATTGAAGTCTGATACTCTATCGGTCAATTCTTCCTCAGTCTGCTCTGCCTGTCTAGAACCCAACACTCAGATGCTCATATCTTTTCCATGTTTTATCACCGGAGGCTCAATCTCTAGAATATAGTAGTCATCATACTCCTCTTGACTTGTCCAAGTCCACAACTTGCTGAGTTACACCATCTGAGAGATCCAAACCTGAATGTCAGACCTTGATGCATGCTCTGTTCTTATTCACCGGAATAAAACAATCTTTAATCTGACTTCCGATATAGGCATACTATGTGTTGTGGATGTGTGGGATAGACTTTGTTTCCATCAATGACAACACTCATGAAGCCACACAGTGTCTCTTTCCAACAGCCTCAACCCTAAACCCTAATCCCTCAAGGTCCTAAACCTTAATCCCCTATCCCTAAACTCTAAACCCTATCCCTAAACTCTCAACCCTAAATGGTATATGTAAAGCCTCAATCCTAAACCCAAATCCCTCAAGGTCCTAAACCCTAATCCCTTATCCCTAAACTCTAAACCCTATCCCTAAACCCTCAACCTTAAACCTTAATCCCTCAACCCTAAACCTTAATCCCTCAACCCTAATCCCTTATCCATAAACCCTAAACCCTAATCCCTCAACCCTAAACCCTAAACTCTATCCCTATTCCTAAACCCTCAACCCTCGACACTATACCTTAAACCCTAATCCCTTATCCCTAAACCCTCAACCCTAAACCCTAAACCCTATCCCTAATCCCTCTGCCCTCAACACTCTACATTAACCCTAATCCCTCAACCCTCAACCCTAATCCCTCTATTGAAATGCGCTGGACAACTAAGAGGGGGGGTGAATCAGTTGTCCCAAAAACTCAACCACTTATGCACTTAAACATTAATCACTTGTCCACAGTTATTATGATCAAACAATGTATGCATGAAATCAGAAACTTAAACACAAATGCAACATTAAACACAAGAGACACCAGATTTTTTACGTGGAAAACCCCAAGGTGGGGAAAAATAATGTAGAGGATTAGCTCTCAAAATATATTGCAATCTTTGAAAAATGATGTTTAGGCTTGGTCACTCCACGAGCCTAGAACATGCTGGCTCACTACCATGAAGTATAGCTAGGTCTAGCAGGCTCACTGCCTCAACCCTAAACCTAGAAAGATTACAATGAGGGTTGTTAAACCATAAGGGTTGTTAAACCCTACTGGTGGCTCACTGTCAGGCTCACTACCAAGATCAACATCTTCATATCTGAGATTAACACATTGAAGTACAATAGTTCCTTTGCTCTGCTCTACCTTTCCCCCTCTTTCCTTATCTTCCCATCTTCGCTCTAGGGCATCTTTTCCATGACTCAATTAAAAGTATTTATACACTTCGTTAACCTTGGAATGATCATCAAGGTCGGCATTACAATCATCAACCATTGGAACAATCTCTAAGGTTGGCATTACAAACATTAAAATAGGTCTTAACCTAATTCAAAATTACATAAAGGAAATGTAGTATAGATGTGTATGGATCATGATATGTCTTAGCTGGGACTCAAACATGATCTTCCACACCACAATACGCTCTTATAATCTTCAAGAAATCTCTACAATCACTGGAGTTAACCAAGTCAGCTACGTTATCTGGGAATAATCTTCAAACATGATCTCAAATCCTTAACGCGGACCAATGTAAAGGTAGGAACATGATCAGGAGGTATCCACAAGCACGTTGAAATCATCAGGAGCAACCGCACAAACTCAAACCACTTTATCCATGAGATTCTTCACACTGGAGCATATGAACTTCACTGTCTTCAACTGTCATAAAAGAAAGATAGCTTGCAGACCACCAAAACATGAACCATTACAATTGTAGGCACTTATCATCATCCCAAAATTCCATCTAGAACCGTAGAGCAAAACACTTTAATGCGAAGGAATGTGGAGCAAAATACTTTCTCTCAGGCACCAGTGAATAATTAGAAAAAGTAGGTTTTACTCTAGTTAATGTAACTCACTCAAATCTTCATATCAGAGGCTCAAACTTAGGATTTAGCATCTTCATCCATGCCTCTAAATAACTACCAATCCACAAACCAAGATCTTTAGTCAGCAAGAAATGTGGAGCAATCTTCTGGACTATTCTTCTGTATGCAACTCACTATCTTCACTGTGATTCACTATTTACTTTCTAATTCTTCTGGAGGGGCTAATTTTCTCAATATCCTCAACATATAAAGCTTCTAAACAAATAACAACATAGGATATAGTTGACACCAATGACAATAAAGATATGTTGACATTAATGACAACACTAATTAGGCACATACTTGCAACACCCTCAACCCTAAACATTATACCTAAAGCCTCAACCCTAAACCCTAATCCCTCATGGTCCTAAACCCTAATCCCTTATCCCTAAACTCTGAACCCTATCCCTAAATCCTCAACCCTAATCCCTCAACCCTAAACCTTAATCCCTCAACCCTAAACCCTAAACGCTATCCCTATTCCTAAACCCTCAACCCTCGACACTATACTTTAAACCCTTATCCCTTATCATTAATTCCCAAAAGTCTAGAGAAGGTACTTGAACTGAAAAAGGAGAATGCTAAGGCAAAGGACTTAGAGATCTGAGAACAGATTGCTATTCAACTCTATCCTTCCATTACTCTGAAGCAAATGAACATGATCTTTAAGGACTGCGAGGATGAGTTCCATAGCAAAGCAAGAATGAACAAACTAATGCTTGGAGAGACTAATCAGGTAGCAAGAGAAATAGAAGACATCCTCCGAAATGCCTTCAAAAGATTCAATCTTCCTATCATAGAAGAAATAGATGAAGAACCTTCTACCATGGATGTCGAAGGATTAAATGCATCAAAAGAAGAATCTACTAAGAAAAATATAGAAGAGTCTAAAGAGATAGATGAAGGGAAGTCTAAAGACTTGGATTCCTCTATTTTGGAAGAGGAAGTTCATGAAGAAGTTAACATCTCTCCTTCAGATCCCACTGCAGACATTCCAGACTCGAGAACTGAAGGAGAAGGAAGAAAAGAAGAAAAAGTGAGTCAAGAAGAGGAGGTAAAGGGAAGAGAAAAAGAACAAATGGAGAAGATCTCTGATGATAGTTTAGAGATTCTAAAAGAAAAGAAGACTCAGTCTCCAGTAAGAGACACTGTTGAGGCAGTGAAGAAATTCTTGAACAAAGAACTGATGGAGATAGATGAACCAAAACTTTTTCAAGGACCACTAAATTTTGATTCCCTCTCTTCGGTCCAAATAATGAAGATAGCATCTATTTCCCAAGCTAAAGCAAAAGAAAAGCTTCTGAAGTCTCACATGGAAGATTATGAGTTGATAGAGATTGCATCCAGGATTCTGGAGAAGATCATGCCATCCTTCCAAAAGGATCCTTTGGCCTCTCCATCTGGTAACTTGAAATCTCTGGTAAACTCTGTCAATACTCATTTTGATTCCTTAGAGAAATCGGCAGAAGAAAGGGTCCGAAAAGAATTTTTGGGAAAGAGATTCACTAAAGTACAGGGACTCATAGCTAATGATAGGAGAACCCTGGATATTGGGATAAAGAGCCTAGAAAATGCTCTTAAAGATGGTGAAGAAATGTACAAATTTTATCTATCCTAGTCTAAAGTGACAAAGGATATTGAAAAGAAGGTGAAAGAACAAGAAGGTAAACTATCAAGTTTATCTCAGAATTTTGATCCCCTCATCACATCCATAATGAATCAAGAGTGCTAGGCTATTGCCATTATAAATGAAATAAAGAGGCTTGAAAAGGAGAAGAAGAATATAATAAGTAGGATGAGTAAACTTAGAAGGATAATTATCCCTAAGTTAGAGCCAATGCATGAGGCCTTAACTGATGCTCAGACCACAGCCCAGACCAGTGATCTAGTAGACTTAAGAAGGGCAGAAGCTTATGCATTTTTTATTGAGTGGTCACATCTAAATTTTGGATAGGATGAAGCAGAGTTGGGAAATAGAATTTGTACAGTTGAGGACCACTTTTGCAAATATACTTAAGTATATGTAAGTATAACATGTATATTTATACTTATGCGGCTATGTATAGGTTGATTTTTACAAATTTTGGTGTGCGGATTCCACCCTTTGCCATTGATGTCAAAGGGGGAGTGAGGAGTAGTGAAAAATGTGGAATCCAACTAAGGGGGAGCTTCGGTAAAATAGTACATAAGACAAAGCATCAATCTAGGGGGAGTTTGCTACGACACTTAGTCATTTTTCACTAAGTGTTGCCATCAATATCAAAGGGGGAGATTGTTGGCAAGAGACACCGTGTGGCTTCATGATTGTTGTCATTGATGGCAACAAAGTCTATCCCACACATCTGTAGCACATAGTATGTCTATACCGGATGACAGATTGAAGATTGTTTAGGTTCGGTGAGCAAGAACAAAGCATGCAGCAAGGTCCGACAATCAGGTCCGGATCTCTCAGATGGTGTAACTCAGCAAGTTATAGACTTGGAAAAGCCAAGAGGAGTATCATGACTACTATATTCCAAAGATTGAGCCTCTGGTGAGAAAACATGGAAAAGATATGAGCATCTGAGTGTTCGGTTCCAGACAGGCAGAGCAGACTAAGGAAGAACTAACCGGCAGAGTATCAGACTTCAATCCAGATGAGAAATTGACGATGATCAAGCTATTTGAGGGATCATACAATATTGGCCAACATGATTTATGACTCCAATGTCTATGATTTTGATACACATCACATATCAAGCATGGATTCAGTCGACAGATCAATAGTTTGCAAATATCTTGAGTATTCTAGTTGCCGACTAGAAAATTGTTGAAATCCTTGGTACGGATACATATACCAGATGGATTCCAATATGAAGGTGTGTGTGTAAGTATATAGTGTGCGAATAAAGGTAGAGATAAGTGTGGAAGCAACAATACAAGTCAAGTATGTGACAAAATTGCAGCACTAAAGCAAAGGAAGAATGAAGTGCATTAGATCAGTATATTGAGCCTAACCGGAACTGAACCTCAGCATATATGGATGCCTCTCATCAGTTCAAACACCTAGTTACCTTCCATAAACTTTGTAGACAGTGAGTCTCTTGTAGGTAGTGTGCTCGGGTAGTGAGCCCTAATTGGCAAGTGCCATTTTATACTTCTTATTCTTTTAACAAATAATACAATCTTGGGTTAGTCACCCCGTGGTTTTTCCCTTAACAGGGTTTTCCACATAAAAATCCTTGTGTTATGTGTGTTGATTTTATTTCTGCTCTCATGATTATGTATGCTTATATGTTTTGATGTTGCACTAATTGTTAAAGGAGAAAAGAAAGTTAAGATATTTAAGATAACTTATTCACCCCCCTCTCAGTTATCTACCTTGTTTCCACTAATTGGTATCAGAGCCAAGTTCCTCTAAATAGAGCCTAACAGCTTGAGGAAGATCTAGGAATCTCAATGGATATGTATGGTATGAAGGAACAACTTCAGTCTGCCTTAGATGATCTTGAGCAATCTCACTCTGAAGTCAACAACTTGAGAGAAAGACTCAAACAAGCTAATGATTTCATAAATGAGCTAAAAGAAAAACTGAGTATCTCTATGAAAAAGAGAAA
The DNA here is from genome assembly GCA_027924645.1 of Cunninghamia lanceolata. Lineage (NCBI taxonomy): Eukaryota > Viridiplantae > Streptophyta > Pinopsida > Cupressales > Cupressaceae > Cunninghamia > Cunninghamia lanceolata. The sequence continues at coordinate 784,851 of BSBN01001143.1, read as the reverse complement.
GGAACTACTTCAAAACAAGCCAATGAAGCCAATGATATTAATGAAGATCTGAATGAGAAAAACAAGCTATGTGAGAAGTTATCAAAGGAGGTGATTATGGTAAGGCATGAGATGGAATCAGGGGTTATGAGATTCACCCAAGAAATTGAAGAGAAAAGGAAAATTGAAGATAATCTAAAACAATCTCTCAAGGAGAAGATAGAGGACTGGCACAAAATGGATAGAATAATCAGGCATCTTGAATCTGATCTTGAAGAAGCTAGAGAAAATGAAGAACAACTTGAGAATCAGATAGACACTCTTAAACAAGATCTTCAAACAGCAAATGAATACAAAGATAAATTCAAGATAAGCTTAGCACAACTTGAAGTTCTTCTTGAAAGCCAAAAGAGGGTAGATGACAAGTGTGGCTTGGGATATGAGAAAGGTGAAAGCTCTAGATCCGATCAAAAGAACTCTGGATCAGGAAATCAAAGAAACAGGCCTAGAAGACCTCCAGTAAGGCAACCAAATGCTCAAAGATATCCATCCTTCAATGGATACTGCTACAGTGACAACAACTTCAGTCTTAAAGCAACTCAGTGCAAAAGAAGAATGAATCAGACTAATTCATCCTTCTCCGGACATTGTTTCAACTACAAAAGGTATGGTCACAAATCTCGTGAATGCAGAAATATGCAAATTAACAATTCATTCAATGGTAGATGCTTTGCATGCAATAGAACAGGATATATGGCTAATCAATGAAGATCAAGAGGATATCAGTCAAATATGCAAAGAAATGTTGTTTGTTACAATTGCAATAGATCCGGTCATTTTGCCAAATTCTGCAGAAGTAAAAATCAGGATAAAAGGGGTCCGATGCATCATAATCAAATTCAAGACAAGGGAAAAGGCAAAGTAAATGCGGATGAAGTTTAAAGGGGGATGAGCAAGATTTGGGTGAAGAAGAGTACAGAAAATGATGGGGATGGATCCGCACCAAAATCTGGTGCTGATATTCCTTTCGAAAACTAAACAGATGAGCTTTAACTCAGGGTGAGTCACAAAGAAAAATAAATTCCCCCAGCCAGTCAATTGGTGCCTAAATTTGGCACTTGGAATGATTGCAGATTAAAGGGTTATCAAAAAATTATCTAAATAACCCCTGGTAAAAATGTGAAAGATCATCATGGAGTTTTGCAAGAGTTTAATCATCCAAGATTGATCCGATTTGACAGCCATCCGGTAAAAGCAGGATTTTCACAGACAGATCCGATATGAATCAAAATTGGAATATCTTGATCTGCAAATTCATGACATGATTGGAGGGAAGAAAAGAAATTATCTTTAATCACAAAAATGATTCTAAGTGCATCTCAGTAATTCGAAAAGATATCTCTCAGAACAAGACAGCCGGATAACTTAAGTTGTGCATTTATTGCAATAGGAAATTAGGGTTTGCGTAGAGATAAAAGGGTTCTTTTACTCATCATTTGCACATTTGCATTTGAGAAGAAGAAAGTAAGAGCTCTGCATTAAGTTTTCACAACTTTCTCAAAGATCAACAGCAGAATCTAATTCAACCAGCGACCTGTTCCGGCTCTTATTGTGAACCCTAAAAGTGTAAAAAGGTATTTCCATTTCTAAATATCTCTCTCTGAATCTTTTGCAAAGATGGCTACTCCAATGGTTGTTAAGATCACTGATAGGCTGCGCCCAAAGTTTAAGAAACATCTCTACAAATCCCTAGAAGTTGATCCCTCGGGCACTTTTTCTAGCATTCCGCATGGGGTTCTGCATGTAGAAGATGTTAGGGTGTACATCCACGCCAATATTGAGGAATTTGGAGAATCTAAGCTGATGGATATCTACCATAAACAATTAATAGATGAAACTTTTAAACTCAAACCTCAATACAAGGGCCTCTGAGATAAGCATTTTGGACATTGCATCCACTTTCCCTGTTTTGCAGAAGATGAATGGGTCCAGTATGTTCTTAGCAGAATACATGACAATTTGATGTGGTTGATGAAGCCCTTCAAGATAATAAAAGATGCCATTAGGGCAGTAACTAGATTGCACTCATTCGGTGGGTTGCCTACACTCAAATCTGTCAAGAACCAGATAGTAAGTGAAGCTACCAGAGCTAAGTTTGACAAAAGAGCAATGACAATAGAAGATATTATAGATACAGATATCAAATTGCCTCTATGATAATTGGTTATAAAATCTATCATTCCAATAGGGAGAATTCTGTGTCTGGAACTGTAGTTTATACAGCATATCAGATGCTAAGGGAAAATGTTGATTATGACCTATGTGATCTTCTTCTAAACCAACTATTAGAAAACTTGCAGAAGATCAAGAAGGATAAGAAGAACTCATTCAAGTATGGTGGCTTAATATTGTGTCTGTTCTTTTACTATATGAATGAGCTACCCGAATCAAGTGGTTGGGTATGGCAAAATGACAGACCAGTTACCATACAAATCAGAGACTATATGTATGGACTTGGTGATGCTAAGGCTCAAAGCACAGCACTCTGGGGATACTTTAAGAACTTCCAAAGTATGATGCAAGCCAGAGAAAGAATTCCTCAAACAATAGTTGAAAAATATAAGGATACAATATGCTTCATGGTAGACACTGATCAATGCCTAATGGAGGCATTTGAGCCCAGAACAGTTTGGATTATGCCAATGGGATATGAGGTTAATGAGAAAATCTTGGAGCTGCATATCTAACACTTGCAGAGTCAGCCTAAGGACCCTGAGGCAGAAAGGTTTGGAACCTTTGAAGAATTAAGTGTAAAGATTCATGTTGAACTAAGGCAACTAGAAATAAAAAGGAAAGTTAAAAGGGAAGTAGAGGAAATCACCAAGAGATATGGCATATCAAAAGAGGTAGTTGATGCAAACAAAGAGAAAATAGAAAGAGCTAAGAAAGAAAAACAAGAAGCAGAAAAAGAAAGTGTTTTGGTGCAAGCCTCCTCCCGGACTAGATCCTCCAAGAGCTCTGTACCTGCCACCTCTAAGAGCTCAAGAGCCTTAAAACCTGAAGCCAAGACATCTGAAAAGGGAGAAAAGAGAACGAAAGCAAAAGCCACAAGGGCTTACTTAAGCCAAAAGGATGATGAAGAAATAGAGTCTGATGAGGAAGTTAAGAAAATGAAAAAGAAGAAGAAAACATCCGGGGAATCCTCTGCCTGTAAAAACAAAGAAGAAAAGGCAAAAGAATTTGTAGAAAAGCCCACTCTTTCTATTGATGATGTCATCAAGGCAGTCACTGTGGATGGGAATCTACAACCAGTAACAGAATTTTATGAGTATAGTGACATAGAAAAAAGGATCTTGGAAGAAGCTACAATCAAGTACCTAAATATTTATAATAAAACATTTATTGAAATCATTTCATTAATTCCCAAAAGTCTAGAGAAGGTACTTGAACTAAGAAAGGAGAATGCTAAGGCAAAGGACTTAGAGATCTGAGAACAGATTGCTATTCAGCTCTATCCTTCCATTACTCTGAAGCAAATGAACATGATCTTTAAGGACTGCAAGGATGAGTTCTAGAGCAAAGCAAGAATGAACAAACTCATGCTGGAGAGACTAATTAGGTAGCAAGAGAAATAGAAGACATCCTCCAGAATGCCTTCAAAAGATTCAATCTTCCTATCATAGAGGAAATAGATGAAGAACCTTCTACCATGGATGTCGAAGGATTAAATGCATCAAAAGAAGAATCTACTGAGAAAAATATAGAAGGGTCTAAAGAGATAGATGAAGGGAAGTCTAAAGACTTGGATTCCTCTATTCTGGAAGAGGAAGTTCATGAAGAAGTTAACATCTCTCCTCTGGATCCCACTGTAGACATTCCAAACTCAGGAACTGAAGGAGAAGGAAGAAAAGAAGAAAAAGTGAGTCAAGAAGAGGAGGTAAAGGGAAGAGAAGAAGAACAAATAGAGAAGATTTCTGATGACAGTTTAGAGATTCCAAAAGAAAAGAAGACTCAGTCTCCGGCAAGAGACACTGTTGAGGCAGTGAAGAAATTCTTGAACAAAGAACTGATGGAGATAGATGAACCAGAACTTTTTCAAGGAGCACTAAATTTTGATTCCCTCTCTCCGGTCCAGACAATGAAGATAGTGTCTTTTGCCCAAGCTAAAGCAAAAGAAAATCTTCTGAAGTCTCACATGGAAGATTGTGAGTTGATAGAGATTGCATCCAAGATGCTGGAGAAGATCATGCCATCCTTCCAAAAGGATCCTTTGGCCTCTCCATCTGGTAACCTGAAATCTCTGGTAAATCTGCAGCACATAGTATGTCTATACTGGATGACAGATTGAAGATTGTTTAGGTCCAGTGACCAAGAACAGAGCATGCAACAAGGTCCAACAATCAGGTTCGGATCTCTCAGATGGTGTAACTCAGCAAGTTGCAGACTTGGACAAGCCAAGAGGAGTATCGTGACTACTATATTCCAGAGATTGAGCCTCCGATGAGAAAACATGGAAAAGATATGAGCATCTGAGTGTTGGGTTCCAGACATGCAGAGCAGACTAAGGAAGAACTAACCAGCAGAGTATCAGACTTCAATCCGGATGAGAAATTGATGATGATCATGCTATTTGAGGGATCATACAATATTGGCCGACATGATTTATGACTCTAATGTCTATGATTTTGATACGCATCACATATCAAGCATGGATTCCATTGACAGATCAGTAGTTTGCAAATATATTGAGTATTCCGGTTGCCAACTAGAAAATTGTTGAAATCCTTGGTGCGGATACATATACCAAATGGATTCTAGTATGAAGGTGTGTGTGTAAGTATATAGTGTGCGAAGAAAGGCAGAGATAAGTGTGGAAGCAGCAATACAAGTCTGGTATGTGACAGAACTGCAGCACTAAAGCAAAGGAAGAATGAAGTGCATTAGATCAGTATATTGAGCCTAACCGAAACTGAACCTCAGCATATATGGATGCCTCTCATCAGTTCAAACACCTGGTTACCTTCCATAAACTTTGTAGATAGTGAGTCTCTTGTAGGCAATGTGCCTCTTGTGAGCAATGTGCTCGGGCAGTGAGCCCTAACTGGCAAGTGCCATTTTGTACTTCTTATTCTTTTAACAGAGAATACAATCTTGGGTTAGTCACCCCGTGGTTTTTCCCTTAACAGGGTTTTCCATGTAAAAATCCTTGTGTTATGTGTGTTGATTTTATTTCTATTCTCATGATTATGCATGCTTATATGTTTTAATGTTGCACTAATTGTTAAAGGAGAAAAGAAAGTTAAGATATTTAAGATAACTGATTCACCCCCCCCCTCTCAGTTATCTTCCTTGTTTCCAACGCATACATACGTACATACAAGCATACATATATACATGCATGCGTACATATAAGTATACATACATACATATAGGCATACATACATACATCAATACATACATACATACATATAGGCATACATACATACTTACGTACGTACATACATACATACATGCTTAATAACCTAGAACGTAAAACATTCCAAGGGAGACATAACATGAGCGCATTATAACGCGCTCGTTTTATATTTTGCTTTGGAAATCCCAAGCCTTAGGCTTGGGTTTGCTTTGGATTTCCAACACAAAGGCTTGGAGTGCCTTCCCAACATCGAAAGATGTGTTTTTGCATATTCTAGTGGATTTCACATTATTTCATTTGTGTTAACCCTTAGATTTGCATGTGTTTCAAGGTCGAACAAATTGAACACCTGGGTAATGTTAGGCTTTCTATTAGCTATTTAACGATGTAATTTTTTTCACATTCTGACATGTCAAGCCTTTCATCTTTAATTTCTTTTGTTTGTGTTCATTTTTTGGCAAAAACCAGTGTTTGGTCTTTTTTTATTGTAAATTATCTGTTCATTGAAATTTCAAAAAAATACATTTTTAGAAACTAGACTCCATTCTACACATTTTTAAAAAAATTGATTTTCAATTAGTTTTCAAAATTTATAGGGGTAGCACAGCCAAAATTCTATTTTTCAAGATGTGCCCACTTTAAAAATTAGTAAAAAATCAAATATTCATTAAAAAATATCAGAAAAATCGGGCATAAACTACATGCTGTTAGCTGATTTCTCACTGAAGCAATTTTAAAAATACCAAAAAAAAGTTAACCTTTTGAGGGAGCCACAAAACATGCTATGTTATGTTTTTTTGACAGAAACAACACCAATTTTTGTGGCTCCCTCTTTTGAACCCCTTAATCTATACCATTTTCAAAAAAAATTAGTAGTTTAGAAAGTAAACTCGAAGCACTACGAACATTGTTTTTTTTGCATCTTAAAATTTTGAGTGTAACTATGCTCAATTTCTCATCCAAGTCCAACATTTCCTGATTTCATAAAAAGTGGCCACTTAAGACCGCTTTTTGGCCCCCCATCTTCTTGCACTTACCCCCTTGTCGACTTGATCTTGTGCACAAACAGCAATGCGGACCCAAACAAACATGTAATTGTCTTCATATAGGTAGGGATCAATTGTTCATCCACTTAGATTGATTGTTTAAACAATATATCTTCACCGCATATAGATCTAACATGCCTGTCGGCTTATCCCTTAAGTACACACTTGACTAGTTCATCTATCACATCATAACTTCCAATGTGGACCATATGAGATTCTAAAAATCATATCCAATGTCCATTATATCTCTCTTGTCATACCTTTAGAACTACAGAACATAGTATTTAACTACAGACAAATGTGGATGTCCAAACTGTCACTCAAGTCACTGTGAAATATTGTTAGACTGTAAGTCGATGAAGAACAACTTGTAGAAAGTGACCAAAGGAATTTCAGAAGCTATAACTCTATATTTAGGTAGTCATAATAAGTATCTTTGTTGCCTCATAACTAAAAGACAAAATATGTAAAAGTGGAGGAATGCGGACCCTTTTACTTTGGTACTGTGCAGTATTCATGTCTTAACTCTGTTCACCCAGACTTAGGCATTTCACCATATGACTTCCAGAAGAAGTCAGGACTTGAACACTGGAACATATCATCACCAAATAGCTATGATTAACCTATCTGAACCACATGTAATGATCTTCAATTGCGGAGGCATACTAACCCAATCTCTGTCACTTACTCTGTATACTGCCCATACTTAGTCATTTTAGGCTTCCGGACCAGAATCTTTTTATGCCTTGTTGTCAAACCAAATTGATCTACCAGAGTAAAATCTCTTTGCCCTATTGGTGGAATCTCTTTGCCTTGTTTCCATCAATGACAAAATTCAATCATTCATCAGAGTAGTGTCTCTTGCCAACAATCTCCCCCTTTGGTATTAATGGCAACACTTAGTGAAAAATGCTTGTATGCTCCCCCTTACTATATACACCCTATTTTTCTTCTCCCCCTTAGGTGTTTTCCCATTTTTCACTGATTTTCTTCTCCCCCTTTGACATCAATGGCAATGGTATATGTACAGGAGTCAAAATTTTGTCAAGACAACAAAACTGCAAAAACTGTCATACTCTGTTGCATATGTACAAATACAATCTTCAACTTAATTTGATGTGGGTTGTAGGATATCATTGAAGATGTTCTTGATTTGAGCCAGCTCTCCATCCCAACTCTTCTTTGCATTTTCCAAAATTTGAATATGGTCATTTATTAGGAAGACTAATTTCTCTGTCTTTTGTACATCAGAGGATATGTCAATTATTGTACTTGCATTCAGTGCTTCTATTGCAAGATTTTACATTGAGTCTAGCTTGGGTCTTATTAGCCCTCTTAATTGTCACATTCTATTTTTGATTTGATCCCTTTTATTTATTAGGCTACTTATGTTATTATTAATACTAATAACTTGTATCTCTTTGCTACTTGTTGACTCAGCTACCAGGTCAAATGACTTAGAAATATTTACCAACTGCAGTTCTTGATCCTTGATCTTTTCTTCTAACTCCTTTGTGTCTTCCGGCCATGATAAACAAAGTTTGTACAACTCACAAGCTTCTTTAATGGAACTCTATATTCCTTTTATTCCATTGTCTAACAGAAATTTATCATTCACTAACATGGTCTTCAACTCAACTAATCTCATCTCATCAAACTCTTTTCTAACTCTTGTTTCTACAGATTTTTCAAAAGATTCAAAATGTGAACTTATAGATTTGATTAGGCTTTTGAGTTGATCTATTAGTAGTAATGATATGTCCTTTTGGTATGAAGGCATCAACTTTTTTAGGATGTCGGATGCTTCGCCAATGAGTTCAATGTCTTGCATGTGTGACTTTAGCATCTCTTCATGTGCCTTTGCTTGAACAATTGATACTAGTTTGAATTTTTGCATAGGAGACATTGAGGCCAAATTAATTGGTCCTTATAGAAGCTCTAACTCATCTAAATCTTGTCGTCTCTTCAAAAATTCCCTGACAGAATCACTTGGGGCAGTAGTAGTGTCTCTTGTCATTTCTTCAGACACTTCAACTCCTTTTTTCTGTTCAAGAGATTCTGGGTCCATATTCTCTTGTTGATCAGTATTTTGTTTCAAAGCAAGCATCTCCTCAACTTGACTAAGTTCTTGATTATCAACTTTGATCTGCTCATCAATCTTTTCCTTGTTTGCCTGATTAGATACAGGGGATTGTCCTTCTCTCTTGGTCTTCTTAGAGATTTTCTCTACCTCTTGTTCATTCATTTCTTTGATTTTACTAGGCCATATTGAAGGATTTGCATCAGTTTTCTCCAAGTCTTGATCCATACCATCTTCAAGAACAAAGGTGTCAACATCAACATTTGTATTATCTTTGTTGAAAAAAGTTGGGATGTTAAGATCCTTTAGGATCTCAAAAATTGTTAGCTCTATATTTTTTACAAATTCCTCAGTGTTCCTTGTAGAGGAAAACTAATGTGTTGTAGACTTAACTAATTTAGGGGGAAAACCAATCTGAACAATCCACTCTATCACTATGCATTCCTACATTGAATTATCGACCAAGGAGCGTAAGCTTATGATGGTACTTGCAAAGTATATGCCTTCAAGGCTCATATGGTTCCCAACTATTCTATCTTAACTTTAAACAAACAAATCTATCTTGCTAGAATTGACAGAATTATAAAACAATGAAAACAACTATAAATCCTAGTTGCTACGGGTACCTACAGCAAGGTCTGTAGATAACTATTACAACAAGGAAACTTGTAGAATTAACTTAATTGAATTGTCAAGAATGAAATGACTAACTACTGATCTCTGGAGGATTTGTGAAGACACTAATATGCAATTGTTCATGAACTATATCTATTTGATCAAAACATAATACTAACTTGAATTCAAATTACATTTTAACAAAAAACTAATAAGCCAACATTAACAGAAATGAAATAAACAAGGAGAGAATCAGTACCTTGAGTGGCCAGCTCAAGAGACTATCTTCCTTAACTGAAAGCAAATCTATTCTAGATTCTACATATCTTTGTAACACATATCAAATCTTAACCTATTCCATACACAGAATCAACTCATATCAAAGTGTTCAACAACGAAATCTTTTTTGTCGTATCTAGATTGTATTCCATAAATGTAACATGCTCGAGTCTTTGCACATAGAAAAGGAAATGATAACTGAATCGAACTGAACTGCTAACAACTTGACTCTGCTACCTATATATCTCATCTTCCCCCTTCCTATACAAAATGGAGAGAGAGCCTTATTTATTAATTAACTGACTTTGATCATTTATCGCGCCTAGATACTAGGTCGTGGAGTCAAGATCACATTCTTATTCTAACTGACTATAAGAAGAAGAAATCAAATGAAATTAGAAGTCTGATGCATGAACAACGTCCATAACCATATTTGAAACAAATCCACTCCTTAATTTATTACTATCCATGATGCTCCATAATTGTCTTCAGCTATCTCTACATTCTTAGCGTTGAAACTCATACTTCTATTAACTCCTTTATCTGCAACCTACTACAAATGCTCGGTCTCATCGTGACACATCCAATTTTGCACATAGAATTAGTTCCCAAAAGCATATACCACAAGCATTCTCCATGACTAACCATAAAAACATCTTATTTATACTTTTATACATATCTATATCTAATTCATTCATTAGATAATATGATCATCACATTCCAAATTAATACTATAAGTTCAGGTCTTAGAAGTATAAAGAAGGTCAACATATCATAGTGCAAACATGGATAAATGTCTTAAAGGATGCCATGAAAGAAGTCTTTGGAGTATAAAAAGTAACATAAAAGAGACTAATTCTGTAGCCCATCATTTGCCCCCAACTAACCTTTTTCTTCCCCTCAAGCAAAATTACTCAAACAAATACCTAGGGAAATGAATTATAATGTAAAACTATTTGCCTCAAGTCCATAACTACCCTAACACCCTCACCCTGCTTCAGATAGAACCCATTGTAGCATGAAAGCCTTTGTAGTCTGATAGCTTTTGCAGTCCTGCATTCCTCTCCCTTTTCTCCTGTCCAGTGTGGAACTGGATATAAGAGTAGAGGTGGATGGTAGGTAAGTGGTAACCATGCTACACCTTGATTCTATAAAATTTGAATGTACCTATGCAATCTGTCAAACATGTTCATAAAGTTATGCAAGGAATGATGTTCTTTCCATTGAAGAGTAGGTGTCAAACTATTCCATTTGCTTTGCACATATCTAACACAACTTTGTAAATTGGATCCCATCATTCTCTGTACCCTTATGTGATCCCTTATTCTTAGGTCCATAATGATTTTTCCTGGGCCCTTATGAGAGAGAAGTCTGTACCATTTTATGAGGATATCTTCAAGATTAAGTGCCTCTTGTCTGATTGGTAGTGATACCTTCTTCTCATATTCTTCATACCTATCCATCAATTCCCCTCTCAACTTTTCATTATTTAGGTATGATATTATTGCTCTCAGCTACAAATCTCCAACATTTATAGAGGGATTCCACTCTGTATCTTCCTCTAATATGTAATTGTGCAAACAGAACTCACATAGCTGATCTTGTTGTTCTATACTGACCTTTTGAAAATAACTGAAGAAACTATGTCTAGACTGCAGAGTTGGTTGGTCATTAACAAATCTATTGAATTGAAAACTAAGAAATTTCTCCTTTAAAAATAATGTAAAAACCCTTGAAGGTGGTCTGCATTCAATGATTTCCATGGCCCTGTCAATTATACCTGCCATTTTTGCCTCTAACTTCTTAATTTCAAGATTCTGATTCTCAATTATTTCATTAAATTTTTTCCTTTCTTTATCCCAATTCTTTGTGTCTTGTTTTGACCTACTAGTGACTTTCAGCAACTCAAAACCCAATGAAATAGTAGTATGGCATGCTGGAGTTCTTACCTCAGGAAATGATGGAGGGGGTTCCTTCTCCTCATCTAAGATGATATTGCTAACAGCCAATTATGCTAACAAATCCAATTTAGACCCTTGATTCTATGTCTGAATTCTCTCCTCAAATTCATGTATCCTCTTTTCTTTTTTTGTCTCCTTCTCTTCATACCTCTTTACCTGATCCTCTAGGGTTTTGATTCTTTCCAATGCCTCCTGAAGTTCTTTTCGGAGGTCTCTTTCTTCTAACAATTCATTCCTTTGCTCAAAATTTACATTACCACTATCATTGTTATCAAAAGCATTAAAAATTTCTTTAACAGGGCTACCAGGGGTTGCTTTTCTCATCTTATTGGCAATAAATGGGTCCTCTGAGTTAGAGTCATAAGAAGGAACATACTTTTTCTTCTTTGAAGAAGCATTCATATCATCCTTAATTGTAGAGATATCATCTTCAAGTATGTCAATAGGAACATTCACAGGAGTATTTCCCTTTTCCTCAGAATCTTGTCTCTTTTCTTCAGCTGTCTATTTCCTCAATCTGCCTAATCTCCTCAGGGTAGTGGTTTCTTGTTCAACAGCCCTTTTCATCTTCTTTTTACCTTTCCTCTTCTGTCTTTCCTTTGCTTCCCCTGTATTAACATTTTTCTCCTTTTTCGTTTTTGTCTTTTCTTTGCTAACATATTTTCCTTCCTTCTTCTTTTTCTTCTTGCTTACAGGATTTGGAGTCACATGTTCAGAAGGAGAGAATGAAGGTTCCCCTGTTTCTTTAGGTCTATTTTCAGAGACATTTTCCTCCTTCGGTTCTTCATGAATGGGTTCGTCTTCAGGTTTAGCATTGTATGGGGGCTCCTCATCCTCCTCATGAGGTTGCTCCAACAAGGTGGAAATATCAACACAATCCTTAAAGGCCTCCCAATCAATTTGTGGGTATTGTATCTGCAAACTCCTCTTAACCAGTAATGCAATTAGACAATGATGAGACACTGAAGTGTCTGCTAGCTTTCTTTGGTATTCTGAAGCCATTCTCTTTAGGAAGCTATAGAGGTAGTTCAGAACATTCACCATTTTTTCATGACGAAGATGGTTCAATAATTTAAAATGCACAGTGTACAACATATTATACCTCCCATCATAAGTGAAATACCTGATAATGTAGGTAGCACATTTGCCCCAGAAAAATGGCAAAGATAGGTGTTTTGTACCTTGAGTTGTTGAGTCTAAATGATCGCCTCGCTCATAGAATTCTTCTCTGGCAGCAGCTGCATCAGCTCGGGCTGGGTATTCTAACCTAGTGCGTGGCAGTCTAGTCACTTGGGCTATAGCTACCTTAGAAGCATCAACTGTTAACCCTTTCACTACTGCTTCATCACTTTGCAATGTAACTGCAAATTCTGTGGCCATATCATTGTCATACTCTGTCAATTTTAAGAAGTACTCGATCCATCCTACTCTAGTGAAGAGCGATAAAACTAGCACATCTTCAAGAATCTCCTTGTGCATAGATGGCTCTCTCCTTACTAAGTCACCTCCCATGTCTATAATCCTCTGTATAATTCCACTCTGTATAATTCCACTTGCCACCTTGTTAGACTTAACCCCAATTCTTATACTACTCTGCAATTCCTCTTACTGCTCAAGGTTAACTCAATTTGACTTAAGCAAAAGAAGAGACATTAGGAAGGTAACTCTCACTGGTTATCTACATAGTACACAGGGATGAAAACTCATTTTTAAACCAGTCAAAAAATCAAGAATAATACAAGAATGACAACCCTTCCCCCCGAATGAACGTGAAGTGACCTCACTCACAATGCAAAGGAAGTGGTAGGAAGTTGTAATTATTAATTGGAATGGTATGAAATATTATCGCATGCATGAAGTAAATAAGGATAATGATAAATGCATATAAAGAAATTTAATGGCAATCATGAAAATTTACCTTGGGAACAATGCCTCGGAAAGAAATGTGGGAGCACACCTTGAAAAGAGATATTGTGTATAATGCAATTAATCCACCAGAACTGCAAGGTCATGCATGCAGCTGAACGGTGAGTTGGCACATCAACATGTGTGATTTGATGGAATTGCTTGAAATTCAATGCATGAGGTGCAGGCACGGTGATGAAGCAAGGCGTAGTGTATGGATTGAGTGGATTGGTGGGGCATTGCATGGAATACATGTGCAGTTGCTACAGGTGCTTGCAGCATTGTTCCACAATGCAGATTTTGATGGTGATCAAAACAGGTGTAGAAGTAACAGGTCCCAGCTGAAATTTGTAAACAGGTCCTAGCTGAAAGATGTAAATAGGTCCCAACTGAAATTTGTAAATAGGTCCCAACTAAAAGATGTAAATAGGTCCCAACTGAAATTTGTAAACAAATCCCAGCTGAATGTTGGAAACATCATGGTAAAGGTGTTGTGTGTGCATGTGGTGCGGTGTGTGCATGTGTTTGGAAAACAAAAGAGATTATGCCTCAGCTACAGGGGTTGAGTAGTCCAACTCAACCTCTACATCACTAGTTAGGCCATGTGGGTCATCCTCTGACGCTACATCAACTGGTGTCATAGTATCCTCATCAAGAGTACCAGAGGCAGCATATGTAGTAGCTAAGGAAACAACGAAGTCTTCCTTCTGCAATGGCCTCTTATACAACTTTAGCCGATGTCCATTGACCAAGAGTGAAAATTGGACCACATCTATAGTTTGCAACTGAACGACTCAATTTGGGAAAATTTGCATGATTTCATAAGGTCCAAGCCACCTGGATTGGAGCTTTCCCTTGAAGTTTTATACCTGGAGTCATATAAAAGTGCCCAATCACCAGCTGTAAATGCTTTGTTCTTGATATGACTGTCATGTCATTTGACCCTCTGTTTCTGGATAACTTCAGTATGGTGTAGTGCCTCAAGCCTGATCTCATCCAGAGCATTAAGATGTTGAATCCTATCTTGTTGTGTTGCTATCAAATCCATCCTAAGCTCAACAGTTGTCCTTAGTGTTTTATGCTCAAATTCAATTGGGAGGACTGTTGTTTTCCCATAAACCAATTCATATAGGGTAAACCCTGTAGTGGTTTTCCAGGTGGTTCTATAGGCCCAAACAGCCTCTGGCAACCTAGTAACCCAATCTCACCTATGGAGTTGTACTGTTTTGGTCAGGATTTTTTCTAGTTCTCGGTTGGTTACCTCAACCTGTCCATTGGCTTGAGGATAATAAGGGGTAGACTTTTTATGCCTTATTTGATATTCCTCCACTAGCTTTGTAATTAGATCTGAGGTAAACTGAGGACCTTGGTCTGTTACTATTTCCCTTGGCACACCATATCTGGTGAAAATGTCTTCATATAAGAATTTAGCTACATTACCATCTCTTGCAAACTACAATGCTTTGACCTCAACCCATTTTGTAAGGTAATCAGTACATACCAGAATATACTCCTTATTTTTGGAGGTTGGAGAAATAGGACAAACAAAATCCAGTCCCCACTTGTCAAAAGGAGCTAATGAAATTTGCGGTTGCAATGGCAGTTCATCACTTTTAGTTGGTCTACCCATTCTTTGACACCTATCACAGGCTCTGGTATATTTGATAGCATCCTTGTGAAGTGTTGGCCAATAATACCCTCTTGTCAAAATTTTGAAGGTTGTTCTTTTTGTTGCAAAGTGTCCCCCACATGGTTCATCATGACAAGCCTTCATGATATCAAACACTTCATCTTCTCTGATGCATCTTCTCATGATGTTGTCTGGTACAGTATAGAAGAGAAAACCTAAAATCCAGGAGTAGGGAAAGCATTTGTGAATAGGTTTCTCTATTCTCTTGCTGAAAAATATCTTGGAATCTGCCCTGTAACCAAGTAATTTGCTATGTCTGCATACCATGGTGTGTGGATAGTGAGAGCAAATAGATGCTCATCAAGAAAGGAATCATCAACCACACCATCTGAGGATTGAGTGGGCAATCTAGATAAAAATTTAGCAACTACATTTACCTTACCGGGCTTGTCAACAATTGTGATATCAAATTCTTGAAATAATAATAACCATCTGACTAGCCTGCCACCCACTATTGGTTTGTTCATCGGTTATCTGATGGCTGTGTGATTAGTATGAATAAATACTTTGTAGCTGGTTATGTAGTGTCTAAACTTGTTGATGGCATAAACAACTGCCAACATTTCTTTCTCTATCACTGTATAGTTTAGCTTAGCCCCTTGCAAGTTTTTAATGATGTAATATATTGCATATTATGTGTTGCCTTCTTGCTGGCCTAACACTACCCCAATGGAAAAGTCTGAGGCATCGGTGTGAATATGAAAGTGCAATTTCCAATTTGGACCTCTCAAGACTGGGGCCTGTGTCAAAGTTGCTTTCAATTTTTCAAAAGAATGTTGACATTCAGGTGTCTAAGCAAATTCAATATCCTTAGATAGAAGTGCAAACAAGGGAGCAGCAATTTTGCTAAAATCTTGAATAAACCTTCTATAATAACCTGCATGCCCAAGGAAACTTCTAACATCCTTCAATTTTTTGTGGAATAGGCAGTGTGGAGATTATTTCTATCTTCTTTGGGTTGACTTGGATACCTGTAGATGAAATGAAATGTCCCAACACCACTCCTTCAGTCATCATCATAAAACACTTTTCATTACTTAAGGACAAATTGTACTCTGTGCATCTTTTCAAAACTTTTTCAAGATTCTGCAAAGCCTCATCAAATGTTTCACCATATGTGGTGAAGTCATCCATATAAATCTCCATGCTATCATGAGCAAAATTAGAAAAAATACTAAGGACTACTCTTTGAAAAGTAGCTGGAGCATTGCACAGTCCAAATGGCAAAACAGAGTATGCATAGGTCCCCCAGGGGCAGGTAAAGGTGGTTTTATCCTAATCCTCTAGACCAATCTTTATCTGATTATATCCGCTAAAGCCATCAAGAAATGAGAAGTACTTCTTTCCTGCCAAAGAATCTAGGACTTGGTCAATACAGGACAATGGAAAGTGATCTTTTCTGGTGGCAGTGTTGAGTTCTCTGTAGTCAACACAAACTCTCCACTTGCCACTCTTTTTAAGAACTATCACCAATGGTGAAACCCATTCACTATCTGAAATGGGGTAAATAAAACCTGCATCCAGAAGTTTTTGAAGTTCAGCCTTGACTATGTCCCTTAGAGCGGGTTCATATGTCTTTGTTGTTGTCTGATAGGTCAAAAATCAGTACCAATATAGATCTTGTGCATGCATAGATTTGGGTCAATGTCTTTCATATCACTATAATCCCATGCAAAAGCTATTGAATTGGACTATAGGACATTTTGAAGGGATTGGTCCTGTTCTTTAGTCAAGGCATTATTGATAGTCAACATCTTTCCAGGTTGTATCTCTAATAGTTTAGTCATTGGTTGAATGGAATACACATCAAGGCTAGAAAGACTAGTAGATGATGTTGGGGTAGTAAGGCATGAAACAATTGAGAAATTTCTTCTGTGGAGCTGCTAGGTATTATACTACTCAGCGGATCCTGCAGACAGGACAGGCAGTCTTGCTGATGTGGGTGCCTCCCACAGTCATTTTGGAGAATGTGTGCCAGTAACTCGTCTTCATCTTGGAAATCCAACAAAGGACTATGTTCAATGGTCATCAGGGTTTGCAAAGAATAACTATCCTCTTCTTCTAGAGTGGGCCAAATAGTTTGCTCCAATTCATGGTACGGTTGGGCAGGTTGATACAACACCAATTTCTTGGTAATGGTTCCATTAGATATAATCATGTTTCCTAACTGACAACCTATAAATGCATCAGCTGTAGCAAGCCATGGTCTGCCTAGTATAAGAGGGTAACCAGCAAGATTGACTTTAGGTTGCAATACAATGAAGTCAGCAGGATATTCCTAGGAATCTAATGCAATGACTAAGTCTTCAATGATACCTTCAGGTTTTACTATTAACCTATCAGCCAATTGCAGGACAGTCTAAGTAGGTCTAAGATTGGTTAATTGCAACATTTGCATTGTGTCCTTAGTCATGACATTGATTGTTGCACCCAAGTCTATTAAGGTATTCTTGATTAGGGCTCCATTGATCTTGACATCAACCATTGGACTTCCTAGATCAGTATACTTAGGAATGGTGGTATTTCCCATCATGTTGTCTGCAAGGTTACCTAAGACATGGACTATTTTTGGGTCAACTCTTTTTCTTCCTGGTTTCTTGATACAGAGATCCCTAATTGTCTTAGTGTAGATAGGAATTTCTTTGATGGCCTGAATCAAGGGTATCTTTATATTTATATCTTGCAACTATCCTATAAGGTCATTGGTGCATTGTTCTAGCTATTTTTGGATATCCAAGCGCTCAGGGAAAGGAGGCTTAGTGTTTGATATAGGTTGAGGTTCCTAAATTGGTTCAGGTTCCAAGGGTGATTCATCTAAGGCTTCCTCCATGGGTTCTCCATCCTCAGCTCTGTGATTTGGGGAGATGAAGGACCTGCAAAGGTGTTTCTCTGATCTGAGGTGAACATTACTTACCTCAACTCCATAGGTGGGGTACTGCATCACTTCATTAGTATAAGCCTGTTGAATAGGCTTGTTGTTAGGGTTAGGTGTAGGTTGGGCCAAAATTTGGGAAGGTCTAGGAGGGTGATTTGGAGGTGCTGGTGGAGGCATGATCGCCTGCTACTTTGGTTGTGGCTAAGGTGGAAGCAAGGGTTGCTGATATTGGGAGTTTGGCTGCCATGGTTGGCCCTTGTTCCATTGAGGTTGCCATTTTTGTTGTTGAGTAGGCCACTAGGGATTATAGGTAGGGCCTTGGAAAGTCTGTTGAGGCCATTACTCCTGTTGGTTCCACCCTACCTGTGGAGTAGACCATGGTGAGTTTTACCAAGCATTTGGATTAGCAGGCCAAGGTTGGTTATTCCAAGCAGAAAAATTTTGATTGGCAGCAGAAAAGATGAATTATAATTAAGTGGATCATGGGGCATACCTTGCCTTTTCTGCCATGGTCTTCTTTGAGCAATAAAGAATAGTTGCCCATTGTCACCTTCAAATGGTTGAAGTTCTAGCCTTTCAATCTTCTCCTGCTGGATATTGGCTACCCTTTTGCATTTACAGTTAGCCTTCCTTTGTCTATAGCTTGGGCAGTATTCAGTGGCATTGCATCTACCTCTTCTTGTTTCTTTTTAATGTGGAGGGTGTCCAACTGTGTAGCCATATGGTTAATGATATCTTCTTTCATATTGGTCAGCAGGTTACTAATTTCCACTCAAGACACTCCATTAACTGACTTACTTGCAATAGCTATTCTTTCTCCTATGGGTTTTCTGGAAAACATTCTGGAGTAGTTCCTGCAAGATGTACAAATATCTTCAAAGTGTAATTAGGAGATATCCCCTGTTCCAATGAGATTTAGGGAATCCATACAATCATCATTGACCCCTCTTAAAAAGACCAGCTTCAATGATTCTTTGGACAACTTATTCTGAGGGTTTTTCTTCAAGGCAAATTGGAATCTTTCCACATAGTATTCTAATGGCTCCTCCTCCTTTTGTGACATCCTAAAGATGTCGTCTCCCCTCCTGTCATGTCCTCTACAGTAGTCTTTGTATTTTGTCAAGAACTTTGTCTTCATGGTATCCCAATTTGGGATGGCATCTTTCCCAAGTTCCATAAACCACCTTAAAGTATAATCTTTTAGGGTAGCAGGGAACAGCTTGAGTCTGTAAGGATCAGTGGTATAATCATAACTCCTACACAGAATGTCAAAATCAAACAGGAAAGTGTCAGGATCTTCAGTCACCAAACCATAGAAAACAGGCAAAGCAGATGGTGGTATATTTTTCAAGGTAGCTGCCCATGCTAGGTCTGGTATAGGGAATTCAAATGTAGCTTGTCCTGGAGGATCCTCTACTACTTCTACCATTGTTCTGAAAGTTCCCTCTGTGGCAGTAGAGGAAGTTGATGGAGATGTAGGGGGTGTTGATGAAGATGTAAAAGGAAACTCTCCTTCAGCACTTCCTATTGTGTAGTTGTTAAAATCAGCTGTACCTTCGGTGTTTTGAGAAGTTGATGAGAGGAACCTTCCTCAAATGTCTCTCTACCTCCGCATATAGTATATTCAACTTTTATGTTTCAGTGCCCCTGCATAATGTTAATAGAATGCCTGGTGTTTTCTGAAAGGTGTTTTGATTAGCTCTAATGCTAGAAAACATGAAAATAATTAAACTATGAAAACATGTAAAGAAAAACCAAAAATGTGCCTAAGAAGTTAGCACCATCCCCGGCAATGACGCAAAAAATGTAGAGGAAAACTTATGTGTTGTAGACTTAACTAATTCAGGGAAAAACCTATCTGAACAATCCACTCTATCACTATGTATTCCTGCATTGAATTATCAACCAAGGAGTGTAAGCTTATGATGGTACTTGCAAAGAATATGCCTTTAAGGCTCATATGGTTCCCAACTATTCTATCTTAACTTTAAACAAACAAATCTGTCTTGCTAGAATTGACAGAATTATAAAACAATGAAAACAACTATAAATCTTAGTTGCTACGGGTACCTACAACAAGGTCTGTAGATAACTATTACAACAGGGAAACTTGTAGAATTAACTTAATTGAATTGTCAAGAATGAAATGACTAACTGCTAACCTCCAGAGGATTTGTGAAGACACTAATATGCAATTGTTCATGAACTATATCTATTTGATCAAAACATAATACTAACTTGAATTCAAATTACGTTTTAACAAAAAACTAATAAACCAACATTAACTGAAATGAAATAAACAAGGAGAGAATTAGTACCTTGAATGGCCAGCTCAAGAGACTGTCTTCCTTAACTGAAAGCAAATCTATCCAGATTCTATGTATATCTATAACACATATCAAAGATTAACCTATTCCATACACAGAATCAACTCATATCAAAGTGTTCAACAACGAAATCTTTTCTGTCATAACTAGATTGTATTCCATAAATGTAACATGCTTGAGTCTTTGCACATAGAAAAGGAAATGATAACTGAATTGAACTAAATTGCTAACAACTTGACTCTACTACCTTATATATCTCATCTTCCCCCTTACTATACAAAATGGAGAGAGAGCATTATTTATTAATTAACTGACTCTGATCATTTACCGCACCTAGATACTAGGTCGTGGAGTCAAGATCACATTCTTATTCTAACTAACTATAAGAAGAAGAATTCAAATCAAATTAGAAGTTGGATGCATGAACAACGTCCATAACCATATTTGAAACAAATCCACTCCTTAATTTATTACTATCCATGATGCTCCATAATTGTCTTCAGCTGTCTTTGCATTCTTAGCATTGAAACTCATACTTCTATTAACTCCTTTGTCTACAACCTGCTACAAATGCTCGATCTCATTGTGACACATCCAATTCTGCACATAGAATTAGTTCCCAAAAGCATATACCACAAGCATTTTCCATGACTAACCATAAAAAGATCTTATTTATACTTTTATACATATCTATATATAATTCATTCAGTAGATAAATGATCATCACATTCCACATTAGTACTATACGTTCAGGTCTTAGAAGTATAAAGAAGGTCAACATATCATAGTGCAAACATGGATAAATGTCTTAATGGATGCCATGAAAGAAGTCTTTGGAGTATAAAAAGTAACATAAAAGAGACTAATTCTGCAGTCCATCATTCCCTTCCATTAGAGTGTTGACTCTTCTTTTTATCTCAATTTTGTCTCCAAGTAGCTTAAAAACTTTTGCTCTTTCCTCAGGGGTCACATCCAGACAAAATTTGAGCAATGAACTTTCTCTTACTTCCCACTCCTTAGTCATTGCTTCCTCCTTCTTAGCAGTCATTATGCTTGCCAGGCTACCAGGAAGGTTAGAGACTATCTCAATGAGGGCTCTGTTATAAATCTCCAGATATCTAATGACAACAACTTCTATGATATATTTGTCTGCATCATCATAGTCATCATATAGTTGTGCTATAGGTTTGAGATTTCCATCAATTGTAATGGCCTTTAGAACATCTTCAAGATTTATTGTGGCCTCTGTTTCTTTAGATTATGCTTTCTTCTCCTTCTTTCTTATTTTGCTACCGGAGACTTCAGTTGTCTTTACTTTCATTTTCTTGATCTCCTCATCTGATTCAGTTTCCTTCTCATCAACCTTTATGCTGACATGCTTCCTTTTGGATTTTATTTTCTTTCTCTTGTGTCTTGTTGCAGGGGCTTTCACACTTGCAGAAGGTGTGGGACCGGAGGATATAGATGTAACTTCTACAGAGGTAGATCCTCTGGTTCTTCTTTTTGTCACTTCAAGCTTTTCTGATTTCCTTTTAGGTTCTTCCAGAGCCATGACCAGATCACTTTCTTTCTTCTCTTTTGCTTCCCTTTATGCTTGTGCCTTTTCTCTTGTCTCTTTGACTTGTTCTTTGGTAAAACCCTTTTTTAGGGCATAATCTTCTGCTATATTCTGGGCCTTATTTGAAATCTCAGGTTTTCTTACCTCAACATGGATTTTTGTAGACAGCTCCTCATATGTCCCAAATCTTTCTTCTTTGGGATCTTTGGGTTTACTTAGCATATGTTGTGCATAGTTGTCCAGTATTTTTCCATCAACTTCATATCCTATTGGTAAGGTCCAGATAGTTCTAGGCTCCACAGCCTCCATCATACATTGATCCTTATTTACAATAAAGCATATATCATCTTTGTATTTTTCCACAATGGTCTTAGGGATCCTTCCCCTAGATTGCATTACCTTTTGGAAATGTTTGAAGTAACCCCATAGGGCTAAGTTTTATGCATCTATGTTTCCTATGCTACTCAACTGGTTTCTAATATGTACTGCAACAGGTTTGTCTCCAGTCCAAAATTGATTTTTCATACCTGGTAACTCTTGCATTAAGTAGAAAAATAAGCACAAAATCAATGTACCAAATTTAAAAGGGTATTTGCTTTCTTTTGTTTTCTTCAAGTTCTCCATTAATTATTGTCAGAGTAGTTCACACAGGTCATACTTTGCATTTTCCTTAACCATTTGATATGCAGTGTATATGGAAGTACCGTAGATAGAGTTCTCCCGGTTTGTGAAGTAGACCTTATAGTTGATCAACATGGATGCAAATCTAACTGCATGATCTTTAATGTCACTAATTGTCAATGCCCTTTTATCAAATTTTGCTCTGGTGGTTTTCATCACTGTATCATTTTTCACAGCCTTCAATATAGCCACTATACTAGTAAGGTTTAATCCTGTGACTGCCCTTATGGCATATTTGGTGATCTTGAATGTGGAATTGAGCCACATAAACTCATCATGAATTCATCTTAAGACATATCAGACCCATTCATTTTCTGCGAAAACTAGGAATTCTATATACTGAATAAGTTTCTTCTCTTCCAAAACCTTGTATTCTTCCTTCAGATCAAGTTTATTGTCACTTAGATGTTTTAGATATAGATCTGTGAGTTGACTATCTCCATGTTCTTCTAGGGCAACATGAATATAAGACCTAACGTCTTCTGCATGCATAACACCAAATAGAATTTCTGAAAATGCACCATTTGGATTGACCTCTGTTGATTTGAATGGATGCTTCTTGAATTTTGGCTGGGCTCTCTTAGTTATATCAATCACTTGTGGTGTTGCCATTTCCATAAAGACTCAAATAAATTCACAGTAGGGTTTCTAACTGAAAATACCTCTTTTTCCAAATTAGGGTTTTGCTTGAGATTGATTTGGCTTGCTTTGAATCACTTTGGAAATCGTTGTAGTTGCTTGGAATTTCACTTGAGTTCTTCTTAGACACTTGATAGTTTGAATGTAAAGTGATTAACCTTTTGAATCTAAGCCTTTTAACCTTTGATTGCCTTAACCTAATCATCATAAATGCAGTCCTTCAAAAAGTTGTCAAACACTTCTCTGTTAAGCCCAGTCAATCAAGATTTCTCTACAATGCTCCGCATTTGATCATTTTCTACCATATTTTTTTTCAAAAGATCTGTCATATAAAGCTTTTCATCATATCTTTGTGCTGGATCCCAGCATTGAATATCTAACTAGGGGATTTGAATTTTCAATACAACTCCCCCTGAGCCAGAGCTCCCAATTTACTTCCTGGAGGAAGTATCTGCACCAGAGACTGGTGCAGGTCCATCTCTGACATCATTAACATCCTTCTTCATCTAGACCATGCTTATTTCCTTCTTGATTTCCACTGGATCAATCTTGTTCTTACCTTTATCTTTTCTCTGTTCTATTTTCCTCTCTTTTCTCATTCTTGGATCTACAAAATCTTGCCACATGTCCAAACTTATTGCAATTGTAGCATACCACATTTCTCTATCCCTAATTCCTTCTATTGATTGGATTTATTCTTGTTCTACATTGGTTAGCCATATGCCCAAATCTATTGCATGCAAAACACTTTCCATTGAAGAATTGAGTATTCCTTGCATTGTTAAAACCATTTCTTACCAGACTTCTGCATTCATTTGATCTATGACCAATTTTCTTGCAATTGAAACATTGACCAAAGAATGATGGAACATTCTAATTTATTCTACTCCTACACTGAGTAGCCTTGTGACCAAACTTATTGTAATTAAAACAATAGCCATTGAAAGATGGGTACCTTTGAGCATTTGGTTGCCTGATCGGAGGTCTTCTAGGTCTTCTTCTTTGATTCCAAAACTGTTTGCCTTTGTTTTTCTTCATCACAATGTTTTCTTGATCTTATCTAGAACTTTCTCCTTTTTCAAATCCCAAGCCTTTCTTGTCATTTGAACTCCTCTAACTTTCAATCAACTCCTCAAGCTTTGCAGAGCTTATTTTGATTCTTTCTTTATAGCTATTAGCTGCTTCCAGATCATATTTCAAAAGTAACACATCTTTTCCCAATTTTTCACATTCCTCGGACTTAAATTTCAACATTTGATTCAAATGTTCCTCAGCTTTTTCTTTCTCTTCAACCAACCTTGGTAAATTACTTAGAGTTTCATTTGCTTCAGTCAATTATTTACTTAGCTCTCTATTCCTATCCTTTGATCTATTAACTTGCTCTCTTAGCTTTAGGATGCATTCATCTGCTTCTTTGACATTTCCCTTCAAATCCTAGATTTATGCTTCATACTTATCAAGATCTTCAAGAGCTATTTTTAATTCTTGACCAATTGTGACATTGCTTGGAGCAGGATACCTTCTGGCTACCATGAGTATTCTTTCCCAGATCTTCCTCAAGCTGTTAGACTTCTTCGAAGGAACCTTTCTCTGATACCAATTGTTGAATACAAGGAATATTGAGAGGATGGGTGAATCAGTATTCCACAAAACCACTTCTTTACATGTCCATTAATCCAATTACCAAATTCAATAACATGAAAGCAGAATAAACATAAGAACAACAACCACAAAGACATAACACATAGACACCAGGATTTTTACGTGGAAAACCCAAAAAGAGAAAAATCATGGTGAGTGTTAGCTCACAATATATTACAATAACAATACCAAATTACATGAAGGCTCACTACCTTAGGGCTCACTGTCCAAAAGAAGTGATCGCCACAATAGGTTCACTGCCAAATAGAAGAGAATAGAATATAGAAAGAAATGGCTCACTGTCAGGAGAGGACTGCTACAGATGCATCTACAGAATGTCGTGGTGCAGTACCAATTAGCTTAGTATATAGATTCAAAGGTCTTCATAGTGTCTTCCCTTCTTTTTTGATCTACTTCATATATACTCTATTCTTTTGTCTTTACTTTCCTTTCTCTAATCACAAAACTGCCTTAGGTCGCACAATCATGAATTCACACTCTATTCGCACTTCATACTTTCTTTAACACCAAAATCCATTGAGTATATATATCCGCAACAAGATTCATCTCATAATCAGGTCAGGAAGCCAAACATGAAACGTGTATACAATTGTTATACCTTGCCGGCTTGATCTTGTGTACAAACAGTAATGTGGACCCAAACAAACATACAATTGTCTTCACATAGGTCGGCATCAATCATTCATCCACTTAGATTGATTTTTCAAATAATATATCTTCACCGCATATAGATCTAACATGCATGTCAGCTTATCCCTTAAGTACACACTTGACCAGTTCATCTAGCACATCATAACTTCCAATGTGGACCATATGAGATTCTAAAAATCATATCCAATATCCATTATAGCTCTGTTGTCATACCTTTAGAACCACAGAACATAGTATTCAACTACAAACAAATGCGGATCTTTGAACTGTCACTCAGTCACTGTGAAACATTGTCAGACTGTAAGCCGATGAAGAACAACTTGTAGAAAGTGATCAAAGGAACTTCAGAAGCTATAACTCTGGATTCAGGTAGTCATAATAAGTATCTTTGTTGCCTCATAACCGCAAGACAAAATATGTAACAGCGGAGGAATGCGGACCCTTTTACTTTGGTACTGTGCACTGTTCCTGTCTTAACTCTGTTCACCCGAACTTAGGCATTTTGCCATATGACTTCCAGAGGAAGTCAGAACTTGAACACTGGAACATATCATCACCAAATAGCTATGATTAACATATTTGAACCGTATGTAATGATCTTCAACTATGGAGGCATACTGACCCAATCTCTGTCACTTACTCTGTATACTACCCATACTTAGTCAGTTTAGGCTTCCAGACTAGAATCCTTTTATGCCTTGTTGTCAAACCAAATTGATCTACCAGAGTAAAGTCTCTTTGCCCTGTTGGTGGAATCTCTTTTCCTTGTTACCATCAATGACAACATTCAATCATTCATCAGAGCAGTGTCTCTTGCCAACAGATCTCACAATTTCAATTTAAGCATAAGGATGGTATGATGGAAGGAGATGAAAGGCTATTTTGGCATAATAAGTTTACTTGAATGAGATGATGAAAATGGCTTGGAGAGGGTTGTATTTATAGGCAAATTGAGGGGGATTTTGATCCAACAGTGGAGATTAAAAGTTGAGATCAATGGTGGAGATGATAGGATAGGATGAAGGGTTGAGAGTAAAAGTGAATTTTCAATTCACATGGGGAGGGGATTTGCATTAAATGAAGATTATGGAAAGTGAGGAATAAAAAATTACTTTTCTTGGGAGTCCAAGTGGAATTAAAAATTTTATTTTGTGGGTGAATGTGTGAATCATGTGACACATGGATGCATTTAGCAATCACATGTGTGAACTCATTTTATGAAAAGGAGCTCTAACATAAAAAGAGAAAGATGATGTGTAAGGGTCATGTGACCCATTTGAATAAAAGATTTCTTTTTATTCAAATGGTGTGGAAATTAGATCAAGCTTTGACCAAGTTAATTAAGGGATTAACTTAATTAATATGGCTGGATAAAATTAGTGGACGGGTTAATCAAGGGTTAAATTAATTAAACAAGGGTTTATTTAATTAATTTAGGTCTAGGGGTCATGTAGGCTAGGGAAGCTAATTAAATAATTGATATTTAATCAACTAGGTTAGGTCTAGGTGGTAGAGTAGGGCAGATTAATTAAATAATCATGATTTACTTAATTAATCAGGATTAGGGAGATGGACAAATTAACTAAATAAATACTTAACATATTTATTTAATTAATTGGAATGAAGTTATAAGGTCTAGTAATAAATTTAATTAATTAATTCATTACTAAGGGTAAATTAGGGGTAAATGGTTAGAGGAAGCTTAGGGTTAATTAATTAACTGGTGAAAGGGTTAGGTTGGTAATGCAAGGATATAGGAAAATGGTTAGCAGGGTTGACACATTTTCAGGTGTTTACATTTTTCCCTCTTTGATGTGGCATTGTGACCAAGTAGGGAAATGGCGTTAGGTCAAAGAATTTTGCCCCAACTGATGGGAAGGAGTGGAAATGGATGAGGGATGCCCCCACGAGAGGTCAGGTGAAAAAATTATTTTTTTCAGGTGAACTCTTGAAAAGGAGGGAACGGTGGTGAAAAATGGATTTAGGAGGGAAAATAGGGTTGACAGAAGAAAAATAAAAGAAAAAGGTTAAAATTTGTGGCCTGGGGAATAGAAAAGGTGAATTAGGGTTGACATGGTAGCTATAGATAGCAAAAGTGGGCCCAATATGCCACATTTGCACACCTAAGTTGACTGGATGAAAGAGCATAGAGAGAACATAGTGATAGCGATGGCACAACCTTTGTTCCCATGACATGAGCACTGATTGGAGAGGGTATGGGAGTTCCAATGAATGGTGGAGGTTCGACCATGGGTATGTCGTCTAACCTTGCTTTATGATTTCTGAGATTTGGGTTAGGTTTAGGATTGAAAAAGGGTAGGTTTAGAGGTTTAGCGCTATCGCGCAGCCATGTAGTGCTATTGGGAGTGATTTAGTGCCATTAGATCATTTAGCACCAAAATTCTAGAGAGTTAAGAAGGAGGTTTAGCAACATCATTTAGCAGTTTAGCATTATCAAGTGGTTTAGCACCAAACTTTAGGATTAGCGCTATCAGGTGGATTAGCACAATTGGTAGAGGAATTAGCACTATTGGTTGCTTTAGTGCCAATATTTAGGGTTTTAGGCAAATTAGTACCATTGGTTAGAGTTTTAGCGCTATCCGGTGGATTAGCACTATTGGGTTGGGGAGTAGCGCTATTGGTTGAATTAGCGCTATTGGTTAGTGGACTAGTGCCATTAGCTAGGTTAGCACCTTTGGCATAGGGATTAGTGATATTGGGTAGAATAGTGCTATTGGTTATTGGTTTAGCACCTAAGCATTGTTTGGAAGCAAAATGGGGTTAACTTATGTTGTTGAATGCAGGTTGATCGGATTGAGCTTCAGTCGCGGGAGTACCGAGTTACTTCCACCGTGACACTGCGAGAGAGGTTGACAAATGCTGAGAGGCTTCATTTGCACAACTTGGGACTTTGGCATATATTAGATATGCCTCGGATGAGGGCACACAGGGCTATGTTGATAGCCCTAGTACAGAGATGGAGAATTGAGACCTGCTCATTCCTACTTCCGACGAGTGGGATCACCATCACCCTAGAGGATGTATGGAGGATCCTTAGGATCCTGATAGTGGGGGAGTGGGTTATCTATGATACCGCTCCTAGTGTAGCAACATTGATATATACCCACGCTTTTGCGCCAGAGTGAACGATATATACCGGGGATGGGCGGGAGATGAGGTATGGTGTGACTCGTGTTCAGGGATGGGTTAGTGATTATGTATTGTATCTATGTGGGTTGGGGGAATCTTGATGCCCGATTAGTACTCGCAAAATTTTTTGGTTAGCTAGGGGTAGGTTATAGAGGTGATGGTGCCTCAGGAGACAGTATATGCTTTGGGGCCCTTCTTACTTGCACATTTATACCATGAGATGCACCATGTGGTATACAGGGATGGACAGAGTCTTGGTTCTAGTGTGACACTACTTCATGTATGGGCATGGGAGCACATCCCTATCATGAGGCCCATTTGTGCACATGTTAGGCCACATTGGGAGCCATGGGTGATGGCGTATGGGGGAGTTCTCTAGCATCAACAACTGGGGAACATGAGGTTTTGGAGGAGACAGTTTGATGACATGGACACAGTGATATGGCGGACGTATCTTAGCTATGAGGCTTGGATAGATGATGATGCACATATGTAGTTCACGTGTCAGCCTCGATATCTTAATGGGAGGATAGAGCATATCATCGACCGATACCTTCCTTCCCAAGTGTTGCAGCAGTTCAGCATTCAATAGGACTTGCCTCAAATTATGACAATTTTTGTGTGAGTGAGAACAGATGTGCTCGCATGGTCGCCGATGGTGGATACACAAGTAGCATTGTTAGATTGGGGAGCCCTACAGCCATTGATGTGGTATTGGGGGAGTATGATAACAGATGCGGGGACTACCATGGCATATGATATATGGTGGGCACAGCATAGGCCTGTGTGATTGACCCTTCCAGATGCAGATCTAGAGGAGGAGGAGATTATAGTGGAGGAGGTAGAGGAGGAAGAGGAGGAGGAGGGAGAGAGGAAGGATGGGGGAGGTGGTGGAGCAGGTGGCCAAGATGATGAAGGGGATGATGGGAGGAATGGGAGAGATGGGGGAGGAGATGGTATTCAGGTTTTGGTAGTAGTAGGGCAGGCGGCATAGGTGGCACAGGTGGATCAAGTGGCACAAGTGGCTCAAGTGGCACAGGGGCAGGTACCAGTGGAATAGGTACCAGCAGGATAAGTACTAGTAAGATAGGTGCTAGCAGGGCATGTGGGGTCATCAGGTGTAGGGCCCTCTGGTACAGCTCCTGATCCAATCACTACTACTCGGCGATGGGTTTGGTAGCAAAGAGGGGATGAGGAGGAGGATGTAGCTACACTAAGAGCTTAGGTGGCAAGCTTAGAGGACACGGTGGAGCAGCAATGGAAGGAACTAGCTTTAGTTACTGTAGAGTGTGATAGCGTGCAAATAGAGTTGTAAAGACTACAGGGCCTGTTGGATGGAGTAGTTGGAGATGGGGATCCACAAATACAGATCTTACAGGCTCAGATTGGGCATTTGGAAAGCTAGTTTTAGGCTCAGATCACCTAACTTATTACAGAGCAAGATACTGAGAGAGTGCTGAGGTAGGGAGCAAAGATCAGGCTGCAAAGGGTAGATACACAGGTGACCCAGCGGTAGTAGTAGGTGACCTATATGCAGGGAGTCATTGCAGTACTAGCATGGCCCAAATGTGGGCATATTATACTACATCATAGAGAGAGTTAGTTGATTAGAGGGCCCAGACCAAGTATTATTACGGGGCATATCAGACGGCCATACTTAAGGTTCAAAGGGTACCAAGCTACAACCAGCATAGATGGTCTGGTGTTTCAAGTTCTCACAGATCTCGACGGTCTTAGTAGTCTGTGCAGCAGTCCTCACAACAACAGCAACCACCTCATCAGCAACAGGCACCTATGGGGCCACCTCCTCCTCAGCCATAGAGATCTCCTCCAGGTTCCCCTATTGATTCTACTAGGGGAAGTTCGGCCCATGGTTCTTGATATTGATTTATATGCCTTTGAACCTTATGTATTTTGAGATACTTTAGCCCTCAGGGTGCATTTTGTATCATGACAT
Source organism: Cunninghamia lanceolata (assembly GCA_027924645.1). Taxonomy (NCBI): domain Eukaryota; kingdom Viridiplantae; phylum Streptophyta; class Pinopsida; order Cupressales; family Cupressaceae; genus Cunninghamia; species Cunninghamia lanceolata. The sequence continues at coordinate 754,380 of BSBN01001143.1, read as the reverse complement.
TATTTGCATCGAGATGTATGTATATGATTTTTGTCAGTGATATGTGATGTGTTATGATGTTGTTATGGATTTATGTGTTTATTATTATGCATTGATGATTCTATATGATGATGTTGTTTATATATGATGTGATGTTATGGATGTTTTTTGATGAATTGTTCTATCTGCCTATATGATGTGATGATTTATGGTTGATGTTTTATGGATGAACTTATGTCACGTCTCCAACTTCTAGTCTTCCTGAACTCAACTATATTTAGAATTGTTAGATGGTTATTTTCAATTATGTTATAAATGGATAATTATCTATGAATAAAAGTGAATGTTACCTTTTCTTTTCAAGTATACAATCAGGAAATGATGAATATAGATATTATGTCATGCTTCCGTTATATATTTTGGTTACTAACCTATTAATCAGAGAATTAAGTTGAATGAGTGCAAGTATGTGTTGAAGGCAAGGGTTTGGTTAAGGTAGAGGTGACCTAGCCGCCTCACAAGAAATGGGATGGAGAAAATCTTGATGTTGCACACACAAGCACGTAGCTCATATCGCAATTGCATTTTCGTCATTGCATGGAATGATCTTTGTTGAATAATAGTGGGATAGATGGGATTGATTGATTACTTAAACTAGATATATATTTCTATTATGCTTCATTTAGACATGCAATTAAATGATTTGCTCATTAAGTTTAAATAGTCCTTTTATTGGAAATAGGATAAATTAAAATTGCATTTTTCTTTTATTTCAATGCTATATATAAAGATAATGGGTTTTCTTTTTAATCCTATTCACTTATTCTCCTAGGAAAAATATAAAAGCTAAATCAATAAAACAAAATAAATGGGAGGATATATGTGTTAAATCTAGAATTATATAAAACAAAAATATATTCTATTATTAATACGTCTACATAAATGAGTTTCTTTTTTTTAAAGAAAGAAAGAAAACAAAATGATATAAGGAAAGCAAAAAAGAAAAAAAAAAAAAAAAAGAAGAAAAAATAGGAAAGAAGAGATAATAGAAACAAGAAATCTTTAAAAGAAGGCAAGATACACAGAAAAGATATATACGCCATTAAGGAAGAAACAGGAAGGTAGAATAGAGAAGAACAAGAGAGAAGGGGAAACCAAATCTAAGGAATCTCACGGATCCTCAAAAATGGGTATTTTTCATATTGAAATGTATATACTCACTATATTTTTTTTATCAACTTGTAGGAAGTAGTTATTTTGGTCAGGTGCATGTTGGGAATTCCTTCATGGATCTATCGCCTTTGCTTTTGTAGTTGTTTTATGTTCTTGCTACAAGGATTTGAGTTGTCCATAGAATTTTCCAACTCATCGCTTAGTGAAGGATTTTGGAATAGTTAAGTGAATTTGTTTTACCAGGTTGTAGAGAAAGAGAAGCTATACCAAAGAAAAATAGTATGCTGCAAAACAAATTTCACAAAAATCTCTACATGTCAAAATTAAGAGGAAGAGAACCATTATCCTCTAAAAGTAAAGTTGTGATCTAAAATTTTGTTTTTGAATATTGTTGCCTTGTCGATCTGGTCTTCGTGTCACGGTTGCAGAATTATGTCTTTTCTTCTATTATAAAATTATTCATAGTGTGCTGCTCCTTTTTCCTACTTCTTGTTTTTCCTTGTGGTCGAACAAGCAATCCTTGTTAAAGTCACCGCCCTCAAATTCATCATAGTTGCGCATGATGTGCTTCATTTCCTACTTGAATGTTTCCACCTCTTCATTTATCTTTCTGACTTGGGTTTTTAAGGGCTATTAAATTTGCCTACTTCTTTGCCCTTCCTTGGCCATAACCACCCCAGAAGAATGGTCGCATTCCATAGATTTCCTTGCCTCCAATTCATTACTTCTTGGTAGTGCACTACATAATGAACAGTAGCTCCAATTCTTTGGGTGGAAGCTCCCTTATTATTGACATCACCTTCGTTCGACTAAATATGTTTTGCGTCAGCCTTTTTTCTAGGTAAAACCTCTTAAACCATCATCTATTGTGATTCTTTATTCAGTCTCTCTATTGTTCCATCGATCTAAGATGAATTGCATTCAGCATTATTATGATTACATCTTGATCTTTTATTCATTGATATGGAATTGTGTGAATATATTATTGATTTATTCCTCTTTTGCAACCTATTGTTATTATACCTGGTCTAAATTATAAGTTAGTTGGCATGATTCAAAACTCATATTTCTGTCATGAGCAGCCCTTTGAAAGTGTACATCACTACATCCTTAAATGAATCAACCTTCTTTGGAGTAGAATCATCCTTTTAAAAGGGAATAGACCTTCTTGTGCAGCAACTTGTTATGGTCAAATATCCTGCAAACTTTTCATGGATCATCCTTATCAAGTTCAGTGGTTGATTTAATTCGGCTTAACAAATGGTCTTCTTGATATGGGTAGCGGCTTTTCTTATATTCCTTCATTCTTTAAAACTCCTCGGCCACCTTTTTTCCAATATAATGGTGTTACCTTGTCTATTGATTTGGTTGATTAAGTAGAACCTCCCAAAGCAACTCTTGATGTCTGGCTTCCTGCCATATTTATTGATCCTCTCACCTTGTTGTTTTACCTTGACTATGCATGCATGTCTGGACGGCCTTGGTTGGCGATCATTAAAACTTATAATTTTTGCTTTCTCTTCAAGATTGTTGTCTGTAGGTAGAATAGTGTATGTGATCAACAATTATTTAAAATAAAATAGTTCTATAAAGTAAACAAATTATGGACTTTGATACTTTCATAAAACTTTTTTAGTTGTGTTATTAACAAGAACATAAAAATGAGTGGTTTGCCTAAGGTTGTTCTACTAAGAGAAGTTATGTTTACATAAACATTTACATGTAGGAGTTTATTTTTCTCTTTCATTTCGTCACAGTAGTCATAAATCAAATTGATAACCTTGATGGAATTAGTTATAAAATATCTTTATTTTTCTATAACCAAGGGATGGCAAAAACTTGTTTAGTGTTTATCTAAGACTGTGAATTGTATTCTGTTAAGTTTGAAAGAAAGAAACTAATAATGACCTTAACCAGACACATGTGTCATTTCTTTTATTTTGCAATGAAATAGTTTAATTTTGCTATGTAATTGGATTGAACTTACTTTCTGGGACAGGATGCCGAATGTGGCCTTACAGAGAAGGTAATCGTCTTTTTCAAGAATTACTGATTTATGTTTATGCTTTGGCCAAAGCTATGATTGTACCATTGAAATAGATAGATAATAAATGTCTAGTGATTAATAATGTTCTCTGCCACGTCTTGTTTGCAAGAAATATGTTCATTCTAGATTAGAGTGCATATAGGCATCAGACATGCATCAAGTGTTTTCCTCTTGCCCATTTGTTCCATGTTGCTAGGCGCCTCGTGCAAGGTCATGTATTCTTTGAGATAGGAAGAATTCCGAGGAAGTGTAGTGGTTCATGGTTGGGTGGTAAAAGCACCTTAACCATGCTCTTGACCTTTGTCTTGCAAAAGACCATTGGGTTATGGCGGCTGAAGATGATTTTGTATATTTGATTTCCATTATGTAATTTAGGAAATGTGTATATATATATACATACATATATATATACATATATATATGTATATATATATGTATAAATATATATATGTATACATACATATATATATATATATATATGTATATATGTATGTATGTATGTATATATACATACATATATATATACATATATGTATGTATATATATATATATGTATGTATATATATATATATGTATATATGTATGTATGTATGTATGTATATATATGTATGTATATACATATATGTATGTATATATATATATATATATATATATATATGTATGTATGTATATATATATATGTAAGAGTCAATGTGACTCAGCAAGCCAGGATCACCTGCAATCAAGACAACCTTCCACACAAAGATGCTAAAACAATGGAGTAAGAATCTATACAAAGATCATATCAAGCTATATTAAACTGTATGAAATATAATGAGTGAGCCTTGCTTATAAAGGCAAGGTGAGAGCTAGAAGGGTGGAGTGGAAAGTGGAGATATTCCTACAACATGTGTCAATTAGAGGATGATAACTAATTGCACATGTAGAGGATAAGACAACTCACTCCAACTATCAACAACTCAACACACAACTAGACTCAACTAGACATCTAGAAGACTCACTAAGTCAACTTAACATGTGTGAATTATGTGTTCACACCAACACCCCCCCTTAAGTGCAACTTAGGGAGTAGTTGACTAAAACAAAGATGTAATGATGGATGGGTCCCGACTACTAGGCCATGTTAGGTACCCATGTACAACAAATCTCAAGTGGAGAAAAGGAGAAAACCACATGGGAGAAAACTCCTCTCCAAAAGTGAGAATGCAAAAAACAAATGAAAGATGTGATGGAAGGAGGGCTCAAGAGCCCCCAAGAAAAACATCCAACACATATGTATAATCAATTACGCACCCATAGGAGAGCAAGTGTGAGACTATAAGTCCCCCCCACAATGAAGTAGCTCCTGTGTCGATGGTGAATGCTTGAAGCTGAACACTGAAGAGAATCCAAAACTTGCAAACAACATTCTTCCCCTTAGGAAGAAACAAGTCCAAAGGTTGATGTCGAAGAAACTCCATCTCAAGGTATGAGGGAACAAGCCTCATGATGTATGATGTCTCTAAAAACTACTCAAGTGTCCATATGTCACAACCAAAAGATGCCACATGATTAGGTGTTGCATGGGACAATCTAAGACAAGATGAAAACTCAAGATCATCAATCTCCAAAGATGAAGAATCCTTCGAATGATGCTCAAGACACTCCAACTCAGTGCCAAACTATGACAAGTGAAGAGGAGAAGAAGCATGCACATCCGAAGTAGAAGAATCAACTCCTTCAAAGAGGAGATGAATATCATCAATGATGTCCTCCAAGTCATCAAGATAGGACTCATGAAACAAGTCTGAAATACCTGTCAAGTACTCATCCCACAAACCTGTATCTGGAAGACAAACAATATCCTGCTCAACTGAAGTGGATGAAGCTATGTCAATGCCAATCTCTGAAGTAGGAGAAGAAGGAAGCTCAAAACTAGTCTCAGGAACTGAAGTAGATGCAAGAACACCAAGGTTCAAGTGACCAAACTTCTCCTTAGAAACATGATTCACACTTGATGAATGAGTGTGAATATCAATCAATGGATCTACATCATCATCAAAAACAAAATGGGAGAAAGTATACAAGTGAGATGCATGATCAAGCATCCCAACAGCGATGATACCTCTACTCTCCAAGTCCCGTATGATCATAGAATCAGGAGTAAACTCAATTGTCTTCCTTGCACCACAATGAGTAATCTGGTAGATGGAAAGGAGATTGGTTGTCAAGGAAGGTACACACAACACATTGTTGAATGTATTCTGACCAACATTAATATTTCCTTTTCTAGTTGCATGCATGTATGTATTGTTACCCATCAAAATAGGTGGCCAAGTACGTGACTGAAATGAAGAGAACATCCCCTATAAAGATGCCATATGATGAGAAGCTCCAGAATCAAGAAGTCATCTCTCTGACTGTAGACTTGTTGAAGCAAAGAATGCTTTTCCTTTTCCTTTATATGACCCATTAGCAATGTCTGTTGTTCCTGTAGATGTAGATGATGATGGTGGCGAAGAAGAAGACTTGGGTATAACTGTTGTTGATGGAGAATACTCAATGTTATGTTTTTGAAGAAGTTGTGACATCTCTTCAAACTTTTTCTCATCACATTTAGTCTCATCATGACCTAATTTCTTACAATAAGAACACTTTGGCTTCTTCTTCTTATTGGACTCCTCTTTAGAAGAAGATTTAGGGGTTTTATTTGATTCTTTCTCTTGCTCATTAGACTTTGAATCCTTTTGTTTCTTTCCCTTATTATGTGAAGCCTTAGGATGTTTTGTGCTTTGTGTTGCAACTAGAGCCTGTTTTCTAGGAGACTTCAATGTGCCCATGTGTAGTAGCTTGGCTTGTTCCCTAGTGAGTTGTGCAGCAAACTCCTCAAGTGAAGGCATAGTAAACTTACTACCAAAGGCATCCATTGTAGCATAAAAGGTAGAAACATAAACTGAATATGCAGGATCCAATTTTGCAAGAATAGATAGAATTAGTTGTTCATCTTCTTTCTCAAGACCACTTTGTTTGAGTTGCAACCTGAGAGACTTAAACTTGGTGAAGAAGTCTTCAATTTGATCAAAATCTTGAGGATTAAGTGCAATTAGCTCATTTTCCAATTTGAACCTTCTTATCTTATCTTGCTTGCCAAATAGATTGTCCAGTGTTGTCCATATCTCATTTGGTGTAGTACAAGACTCAACATGAAATCCCAAATCTGGAGAAATAGCAAGACAAAGTGTGCCAAAAGCCTCATCTTTTCTGTCTAACCATTTTCTTCTCTCAGTAGCACCTATGGGTTCAGGATCTGTGCCTAAAGTTATTCTATGTAACTTTTGTTTATACAACACAAACTCCATGTTTTTCTTCCATTCAAGATAATTATATGGAGCTAAAAGTGGAAATTGGGGCACATCCATGATGAAAAAGAAAGACAACACAACATTCCTTTACTATGTAAGAGAGCCCCCCCAATTTGTTTGTGGCACTTTATACTTAGTGCGATTTACAATTGTCCTCAAGGGACCAAAATTGGGAAAATAACAAAATCTCTTAAAAAAAGAGATCCGAGTGGAATTACAATCATTCACAATGATGTATTACAGCAAACAAATCCTCTCAAAACAAATTTCACCCTCTCAAGTATCAAAATGCCCAAGTTATCACTCAAATGTCAAAAAATTGACAAATTGAATAAAAAAACACTTAGATAAACATGTGAGAAAAGTGCATGGATGGATGTGTAGAGCTCCTAAATACCTTTCCGATGCCGAAAGAATTGCAAAAATTAGAGTTCATGGCAAAAAGTTATGAGCTCGGGAACCAAAAAGAGAGATTTGTCTTCAACCTGAAATAAATGCTACCAAATAGCAAAATCCATGAAAATGACTAACACCACTGCGAAGTACTCTCTGTCAACTTTTCATTGATATATAATTTTCCCAATTTCGACATCGTGGACAAAAGTTGTGCAAAAAGAAAAAAAAGCCCTACTTTGGGACTTTGAGGGCAAAACAGGCCCCCCTGACGGAATATTCTCTATGCTGGCTGAAATATTCTCCTGTCACTGGGAAACAACCAGTTTGTCTTGAAAATCACTTCAGGGGCAAAAACCACTGTCACAAGGTCAAAATCACCAGATATTTGAAAACCGTCTGATGCACAACCAAGGTACAACCGATAAGCTGTAAGGTGTCAAACAAAAGTTAATCAAATGTCGACCATGTCTACGAAAAGACCTTTTTGTAAACCACCGATTTGGAGGCCCATGACCACGGTTAAAAACAAACCACAGATTGAATGCTGACTATTAATTTGAAGACCTCGAAGATCTATCAGATTGCCGTCAAATGCTTTAGACGAAGACCGTTTGGCCAAAGATGGAATTTGCAGATTTTTATGTGCAACCGCCAAGTGTGAGACACATGCATTTTAGAATACCGCTGAGCTCAGTTAAAATTTCGACACCAAAATATAACGAAACCCCACCAGAGTCTTTATCAAACAGTGAATGTTGTAGTTTAGATCTGCTGACCACCGTTTCCAAACAATAATGATGATAACCTGCAAATATAACTATTGACTGCCGTCGTTGATAAAACTGCCAATGATGGTTTAAAACCTGTGAATTTTGTTTATGGACTGCAAAATGTAAACAAAGGTTTGAATGGCCATTGTAGCCAAGAGGATCAACCCCTCCATTCAAGCCTTTAGGGCCAGGAAACTATCAAAAAGTGGACATTGCCGCCGACGATTTAAGCAGATCATGGATTGCAAATGCCGTCTGCCGGGAGTGCCGGTGAATGAAGTGTTCACCGGAATTTGCAAAGACCGTTGACAAACAACAGTGACCACTGAGAGGAGATAACAACAAACCAATGGTTATGGATTTACCTGCTGATATAAAGGAATCCACTGGTGAAACTTGATCGTCAACTGTTAAAAAACAACCGACGATGGAGATCGCCGAAACTGTCTACAACCACGGAATGTTTGAAGATCCCGTGGATTTTAAGACTACTGACAACCAATCTGGAAGTAAAAACTACCCTAGATTTGAAGGCTGCCCAAGGCAGATCAAAATGCAGACCGCCTAAAAACTGAGGGGTCGACTTAAAGTTTTGATGCTGAGAGACCACCAATGAATAACCGTTGGAGTTTCTACAGATTAAATGTTAAAACAAATGGCCAAAGCCAATTTCGGGGGTCCTTAGGGGCTTGAAATGCCATGGTGAGGGGGGTTTACACCCCTCCATGCAAGTGCTAGGCCTGCCTCCCCACTAAGCCTGCCTGCAAATATTACAGAAAGCAGATCTGCGCAAGGTACGACTGTACCTTGCGGCAGTATTTTTTTTGCCTTTTTGTTTTTTTAATTCAAACAAAGACTTTATAATGGAATAATGTCCACTGAAAAAAAAAATTATTATTGTAGAAATATTGAACCAACGATTAAAAATACCCGTGACAAAGCAGGCAAGGTACACTGCGCAGAGTGGTACAAGCGCTGACACATGTGCAGGACAATGCCCCAGATCTGACGAAGATTCCTTCTGTGCAAGGAATATTGCCTTTTTTTCAACTTCTCTGATTTGGTGTTTGGACAGCCAATATATACATATTTGGGCCTCTTGATCGTAACGGTGATGTTCGTTTCACTCCAGGATGCTCCTAACACACAGCTCCCAACAAAACCTCTCCAATGAGGGAAGGAAATTATAGATCAGGCTCTGATACCATGTAAGAGTCAATGTGACTCAGCAAGCTAGGATCACCTGCAATCAACACAACCTTCCACATAAAGATGACAAGAGAAGATGCTAAAACAATGGAGCAAGAATCTATACAAAGATCATATGAAGCTATATTAAACTGTATGAAATACAATGAGTGAGCCTTGCTTATAAAGGCAAGGTAAGAGCTAGAAGGGTGGAGTGAAAGGTGGAGTGGAAAGTGGAGATATTCCTACAACATGTGCCAATTAGAGGATGATAACTAATTGCACATGTGGAGGATAAGACAACTCACTCCAACTATCAACAACTCAACACACAACTAGACTCAACTAGACATCTAGAAGACTCACTAAGTCAACTTAACATGTGTGAATTATGTGTTCACACCAACAATATATATATCATTGTATTGAACATTTGTATGGCTTGCTTAGCCAAAGGATGTAATTGTGCTTCTCTTTGATGTGCCATTGATTGCACTTGATAAATTGTAAAAGATTATACATTTATGGTTATCTATATTAATAGAAAGATTCAATTTCCATTTATAGATTGAGATTTGCTTTGTCATTGATATTTTTAGTAAGTGGTTTAATCAAACTTTACAACTGATGATGTATGATGATGCCTAAATGGGTTATGATTTGGATGTATGCATGTTTTTGATGGATATATGCTTAGATTTATGCAAATGGAAATATATGCTCAGATTAATAAAACATATATTATGCATGCAAAGTGATGTTGTAGATGGATAATGGTTAATGCAATGGTATGATGATGATTAATGATATGGTAATGATAAATGCAATGATATGGAAGTTTATGCTAATGATGATGTTGTGTATGCAAGATGATGGATGTTTGTCATGATACATTGTGATGCTTAGAACCATGGTGAGGAGGTTGTGGGGTTGGTAGGTTTGGGGATGGTTAGGAGGAGGTTGGGATACGTTGGGGATGATGAGTACTCGATCACTAGACACCATATTATTAGAGAGGCATTGTTGGATGGGTTGGGATTGGCTGGGTATGGGATGAGTTTCTTAGGTTGGTTAGGGTGGTTGTGGGATTGGGTGATGGGATTGGTTAGGTCCTTTTTCTTCATTAAATTCAAATCCAAGGGAACGATATCATTCAATGGATGGGGGATGAGGGTAAGCTAAAGATGATGGATTGGGATGGGATAGTGTGTTGATATTTTTGAGAGCAAACTTAGATTTATTATAGCAAAAGGGGATATTTTCACCAAGGTATGAAGGACCAGCGTGATGATACTTATCCGTCTTTGCATGGACTAGACCCACAAACAATAGGATGAACCCATGCATGCCCAAGATAGTACAATCTTGCCTAGATGGGGGAAGGGGACTCATAGCATAAGTCCTTAGTACATAAAAGGTATGATGAACCTTAACTGCAAAAGGAAAACAATATGTTGGAACCGACCCTACATTTCACAAGATATGAATACTAGAGTTGGAGTAATGAAACCAACCCACAAGCACGGCATACAAAAGCAATGACCATGCCCCATTCTAGGTATTTTCGCCACATACCATGATATAGTTAGATCGGGGTAGCTTTGAAATGTCCCTTGGAATGAGACAAAAGATAAAATCAATAATCAAAAAGACCAACTGACCAAACAAACAGCCATTGTATCTCTTGCCAAGATAGGTTTGGATTTGAATGATTCTACCTATTGTAGGAATGATATATCCATTGAGGCAGGGATTGATGGATGATGTTGGATAAAAGTTGAAAGATGGGCAAAAGATATTAGATCATTCGTTGTGGTTGAAGTAGGTTTGTTGATTGATGATTTTTGCGTAAAAGATGATGCTTTGGTTAGTATGCTTAGCAAGTGTATTATTTTTTGGATCAAGTGTAAGCTCAGGGAATAGGGACCATCCAAGCGGGTTGGATGGGTGCATCGTATGTACCTGCATACTAGATACTTCCTTTGTATTCTAGAGATCAAGGCACATAACAATGTGGGTGGTGATGATATGTAGTTCTAATTTGTGGTGATGATGTAGGGATGATTCGGAGTAGGTTAGATGATTTTGGATGATGTTGGAATGTTTTGATGATGATGAAATGACTGGTTTTTTTTTGGATTTTTGTATGTTTCAATGTTTTTGGGATTTTTGGGATATTTTGATTTTTTGGATTTTCTAAGTTTTTTGGATTTTTTTGGATTTTGGTGATTTTGTAATGTTTTTGGATTTTTATGGTTTTCTGTTGTACAAAGAGAGCATACAAGGATCCTCTTTTCTAGGAATTTGCCTCAGGTGGGTGAGGAAGGGATTCGAATATTGTGTTGAATGTTTGTTATTCCAAGCCATGGGATGAAGTGAGATGGAGTGATATGATAGAAGCGAAGACTTATTAGATGGTAGAACCAAGGGTCACCCTGAGGCCACTACGCGCAGACCTGGCCACTACACATGGTGCTTGAGACAGATTTTCACCCTGGTACTTATCCAGGGTGTCACCAAAGTGATTTTCACCATTGGACGGCTTTAGTGCACTCAGTTTTTCTTTATTTTTTTTATTTTTTTGGATTTTTTGCTTTTTTAATTTTTTTTGTATTTTTTTGATTGGGATATCCTAATGGGTTAAGCATAGAACTTTTTTAGATGCATGATGTTCATCGGCTCATCCAGAGGCTACCCCTTCGGTGTTGCAAGATGATAGGCTTCTGATCTATAACTAGTTGTGATGGTGTAGGGTCCTAGAACCAATTGGGTTCGAACTTACCCTTCTTTTTGTGCTCTTGTAGATTTCTCTAATTTTCCATAAGGACTAGATCACCTATCTCAAACCGGAGGGTCTTGACCTTCTTGTTATAACTTCTACAGAGGCAATTCTGATAGGCCTATAGATGATTAAGAGCATTGTGGTGCTTCTCATCCAGAAGCTCTAGCTCATTTAGTCGTGCAACCTGATACTCCTCATCAATGAGATTCTGCAATGAGATTTTAAGAGAGGGGAGCTTGACCTCGATGAGGAGGATGGCTTCATAACCGAATACTAAGGAGTATGGTGTGGCTCATGTGGGAGTACGGATGCTTGTACGATAGGCCCTATCTTTAGGGAGAAAATCAGGTCTGAAACTAAAACAACAAGATATCAAACCCTAACTAGCATAATAGAGCACGAAATAACATGGAAATCAAAACAATAAACTCAAATGCAAACTGAATCCACGCTAAACACGATTTATCTCCATTGCTCTTCTCAACCTCACATAGGCATGCTAGATTTTGAAGGTTGATTGTGGGAGGAATGTTGGTTGCTCGCTATTTCAGTAGCATAATAATGGCATGAGGATAAATGAAAGATGATTCTAGACTGATTTTGGTAGCATAAGGATACTTGAAAACTAATGCCTTCAAATGGCTTGGTTGATGGTTGATTTATAGGAAGTGGGTGATTTGAACGAATAGCTGAGATCAAAAGTTATTTTCAATGATGTGAACAGCTAGGATTAATTAGATTTTCCCACTCCATGAGGAGTTGTAGTCATGTGACAAGTGTGGAAAGGAGAATAGGGTAGACCTATTAGTTGGACATGTGAAGGATATTAAATGAAAGTTGTACTACCACACATGACTCAATTGAGAGGTGGACAAGTGTTGCAATGAGGTGAAAGGTGAGGGAATAATTCAAATCTTTTATTTGAATTAGTTGGAACATGTGAAAGGGAGATTAATTAAATAAATAGGATTTATTTAATTAAATGAAAAGTGGGATAAGTGAGATTAGGAGTGGGATTAGGATAAAATGTCTTATGATATCTCTAATGATGTGTTGACTAAGTAATGGTCAAGACATGGACAAATTTAGGTGTCTACATTTTGCACCTCTTTGAGATGATGTTCGAGGTGATGAGATTTATCTTGAGTAACATCATTTCAAAGAAGCTAACGTATGGATAGAGGAAAAGGATAGGATGATGATGCCCCCTTGAGAGGATAGGCGGGTTGGACAAACACGGGTAGGCTCTCGAAATGAAAGGGATTGGCTAAGAAAGAAAGATAAGGGAATGGATAGAAGAAATGGATGATGCATTATGCTACAATGAAAATGAGAAACCATGATGTTTGATATAGCACCAGCCGTTATGCACCAAGGTATAAAGACCAAGGTGACGATGTGCCTTGTGCACCAGCATAATACAACCTTGTCTAGATACAAGATATAAATATTAGCTTGTTTGGATTTGATACAAATGCAAGATGAAATAATAACACACGCAATCAAGCATGCACAAATTATTCAAAAACAAACAAGGTATTTCCTCTGTCAAGCTGTAAACCAATGATTAAGTGATTGATTACTAGTGATAGTTGTGTTTGGTTTCAGGAAATGAAACATGTCATTTAAGACGCCAGGTCTGGTTTCAACAATGCAACATCTTGTATAATACAATTGATTGATTGAGTGAACACAAGTGTTGTTGGGCATGCGAATCAACACCAGGATTTGATTAATGATTGATTAATTTAGTTTACGTCAATATTAGGATCAAGACCATTGATGCAATTGGATAATTTGACTAGTTTGATTGACTTGATTGGTATGGATAAATGATTTGCATTTGGATTTGCTTGGAATGATTGATTTGATGATTTGATTGGAATGAAGTGATTGAAGAAGTGATTGATTTGGATGGAATGATTTGATTGAATTGATTCGATGGAAGGATTGATTGATTGGATTGAATGAGTGATTTGATTGGAAGAATTGATGAATTGATTGATTTAAATTGATCTTGATGATGTGATTGAATATATTTTATGGATTGACTTTATTGCTTGGATTTTTGATGGATATTTGATTTTTTTGTATTTTGGGAATGTTTGATTTTTTTGCATTTTGAATGTTTTGATTTTTTTTGTATTTTTGAAATGTGATTTTTTTGTATTTTTTGACATGTTTTTGATTTTTTGGATTTTTGAATATGTTTTGGGGGAATGGCATTGGTTTGTAATTTTGATAGCCTTTGTGCTAGATATCAATGACAAGGGAAAACTAAGTCTAGGTGCAAGGAAGTAGGTGGAATGAATTGATAAAAGGATATGCAATAAGAAATGGGATAGAAGACTCATGATAAAGGGACGGATAAAAGGAATATGTGATAGGAAATGGGATAGAAGACTCATGATAAAGGGACAGATAAAAGGAATATGTGATAGTGTATGGAATGGATGTGTGCGTAAGAGAGCAAGGATGTGATCTCTAAAGACTATGTCGCATAGGAATAACTTTCCCCATTCTAGGTGTAAAGCTTAGGATTTGATGTGACAAAGCTTATGACGAAGAATGATGATAGGATTGGTTTGAAAGGGATGAGGTATGTCAAGAGATGTCCAAAACATTTGTCAATTGTGCCCCCAATCTTTATCAAGATCAAAATGAGGAAGGGAGGATGGATGGACTTTATAGGATAGGTGTGTGTATGTGAGTGTAATTGATAAGGATGGTAGGATAGGATATGTTAAGATTGGATATGATAGGATGGAAATGGATGAGACAATGTGCCCCCAAGTGTAAGTGACATAGAAGATCAACCTACACATGATGCCTGTTTGCCAAGTTTTCATCATGGTACTTATCCAAGGCACCACCAAGGGTGGTTTTCACCATTTGGATGAATGAATTTCTCTTTACTATTTTGATTTTTTTCTAACTTTTTTGAATGGGATAGGTGGATATGGATAGGAGGGACTCAAGCATCTAGTTCCATGACAGGTGATAGTCCCATTAGAGATGGGTGTCATCGCATGGACCATGTCGAATGTCATTATGCCAAAGATGTTGGTGAGGGATTGCATGAAATGGATTTGGATTAGGTAGATAGTGGATTATAAAAGGTTCATGCATGGATGGATGGGGGATAGTGGATTATGATGTGGATTATGTATGGAAGGATAGTGGATTATGATGTGGATTATGTAGGAATTATGCACAAGGATGGATGAAGGCTTATGCCAAAGTATGGACCATAGGAATAGGATGAGGAAGATATGTAGGATAATGGATGAAAGATGGGGAGATGGAAGTATGCGGAAATGTTTTGAAATGAAAGGGAACCATGACCAATGGTTGCACACACCATGATGAACATTGTAGCTTTTGATTTGGTGGAGGTGTAGGAAGCAATGGGGATGTTTTCTTAGGAGATGGTTGATTGAGTGATTTAAGGACCCACATAGACTTAGTATTTTTATGATTTTTGCTTTGCTTCTAGGATTTAGGAATTTGAAACTTTTAAATGGAGTGGGATCTTTTGGATGGAAGAGGATGGTTGGGATTTTTGAGAGGTGGATGCCTCGTTTGACTTGTTTTTTTGTTTAGGGACCCATACCATTTTAGTTTTTGACTTTTCTTTTGGAGGTTTGGGCTTAGGTATCTTTTTGGATGTATTTTGCTTTGACTTTTTGAATTGATGTCCTAAGGTATGAGGATCCTTAGGGTTTTTGGCTTTATAAGAGGAGGCATCCAAATGTTTATTTTTGCATCCCATGGGCATGGTGGAAGCTTTATGTTTAGACAATGTGTGCATTTGTTGGTCATGATTAGGATATTTAGGGTATTTAAGAATGATAGGGATCTTAGGCATTGGGAGCAATGGTGGTAAAGTGGATGGTGGGAAATTAGGTGTTGGAAGTAGCGGAGGTAAAGTGGATGGTGGAAGGTGTATGGTCACATGCTTTTTGGATTTGTAGGATGAAGGAGGTGGAATGGCGACATATGTTTTAGGTATATGATAGGATTTGTGATGGAAAGTGGTGGATTTAGAAGGCATGGAAGAAGTACCAACATCTTGATATTGTTTACCTTGGGGTGTATATCCAAGGCCATATGAGCATGGAGGGACTTTGACATGTATGGGCTCCAAAATACCTTATTCATGAAGGCCTAATCCTTTACCTTGGTAGTTCATGTTTTGGAGTATGTGATAGACAGTGGAACCATGTGTGGTTTGGACACTAGACTTGAGGTCATTATTAGATGGAGAAGGGAAAGTGGATAGAGCTTTTTTTTTATCCTAAGGAGGAATATTCATGAATGAAGATGGAAAGACCAAGTGGATATCATGGTGGGTTTGCAATATGGTTGATAGTGGATGTGGAGGGATCATTATTGGTTTGATCTTCTATGTTTGCTTGGGAGGAATATGTCTCATCATGACAAGTGGATGTTGGTGTATCATGGATGGGTGGGGCGATAAGCTCTTGACCATGGAATGCATAAAGTGAACTAAGAGGGTCATCATGGTCTTCTTGATCATAAAAGGGATCTTGATCATAGATGGGAGCTTGATCATGAATAGAATTAAGTTCCTCATGGATGACTTGGATGGAAGGGATTTGATCTTGATATAGACAAAGTGCTAATGTTTCATTATGCTTAGGATTATACCCTTGACATACCTCTTGACTTTGGGTGGAAGTGGAATGGGATGACTCTTGGATAGGCTTAGCATGTTCTTGATGGTCAACCATATGAGGGCATGATGGAGGTTGACTTGGGCTCATGGGGGGAGACTCTTGAATAGGCTCAAGGGGTTGTGGACTATATGAAGGGATTGTAGGAATGGACATGGTGTTGGAAGGTTCCTTTGTAGGCTCAAGGATAGGACTTTGAGGACATGGTTGACTCCTTGCTAGTAGCCCTTGGGTCACATCCTTTGTAGGTGGAGAGGAGGTGGAAGTTTTATGACTAGGACTAGGTGGAGTGGAAAGGTCCCAAGGTGGAGGGATAAAAGAGGTGGAAAGTGTTGGCTCATGATTAGGATTTTGACTTTGATTAGGTAGAGGATCAAATGGATTGAATGGATTAGTGGATTTGGATAACTCCACACGTTTACTTTTGTAATGTTTGAACTTAGGGTGTGGGGTTGGAGGATTAGGTGGTGGTAAGGGTAGTGAATGGATCTCATGAACTAGGTTGATCTCTCCCTTATCAAAGGTGGCATTAGTATCCAAAGGCATTTGATCTTGTTTCAAAAATGGACTTAGGCTCACATGTGTTTGTTGTAGAATAAATTTATAGGTTGATGTGGCATTGACTTGGCATATGGATGGACTAGGTTGGTATGAAGTGGAAGGGGATGACATATAGGATTGAGGTGGAATGTGTGGTTGTGTTGGTTGAATTTGACAAGTGGCTATGAGCTGTTGGGCTTGGACTAGGAGGCGTTGTATTTGGGGTGATTTGATTTGTTGAAATTTTTGGAAGAGGGCTTGAAGTCTTTGTATGGTTTGGTGGTCTAGGGGTTGAGGAATTTGGTGAAGTGTTTGGATGAGGTCTTGGAGTTCAGGTGCTAGGACCTTGTTTTCTGTTGGAATTAGTCTAGACAACTGAGAGGGGGGGTGAATCAATTGTCTCAAAAATTTAACATTTTATGCTTTTAACCTTCTTTATCAACTTACAATCAGATTAATAATGTAAACATTAAAGCATGAATCAACAACACATGAGTAGAAATAAACTAAGCACACATAACACCAGGATTTTTACGTGGAAACCTAGTTAAGGGAAAACCATGGTAGGGGTTAACCCAAAAGATTCATAATCTATTAAAAGTACTTAGAAGAAAAGAGAAGGCACATGCCTTCGGGCTCACTACCCAAAGCTCACTACTCAAGACAGGCTCACTGCCTACTTATGTTTAACATAGAAAGAATTAATTGATAAATAGCATCTCCTTCATGCCTGGTTTAGTTTCATTGAATTCTCACAAAACTTATGCTCTTCCCCAAATACTTCTTCTCTAACTCTTCATCAAAACAACTCTTATTCTTTTGCTCTACTCTATCTTTGATCCTTTCTTCAGACTATATCATTTTCGCACAAGGATGATTTTCCACAACTCATCAACAAGTATTTATATGCTTCATCAACCTTGGAATGAACATCAAGGTTAGCACTACAAACATCTACCTTAATGTGAATCACTAAGTTGTCGGCCAAACATAACTAGGACTCAAATCTTCCTTGATCAACATGCCACACTTCATAGAATTGCTCTTAGATCATCCGCAACATGCTTGAATCATTCGGTCAGCCAAGACTAGGAAGAACAGCAACACCAAGAAGGAAATCTTCATTGACAAGCTCAAACTTCAATGCGGACCTCCAACATAGCAGTAACATGATCTAGAGACCTCCACAAGCACATTAAATTCAACAAAAACATCTGCACTCCTCCAAATCATCAGAATCACTTGCATCTTCCTTTGGAACCTCAAGAACACTATCTGCTATGACTATCACATTAGAAAGATTGCTTGCAGACCTCCAAACCATGAACCACTTGAATGGATGATACACATTAACTTCCCAAACATGCCTCTAGATCCGCAGATCATCATTTGACATATCCAGAACAATCTGGACCTCTTTCCTATCACTCTGTCTCTTCTAAACACTGCAAAACTAGTTCAACTCAGATGGCCATAGCTTCTTCAAATCTTCATGCGAACCCTTCAAAAATTAATTAGAGCTTCTTCAAACAATCCTCTACTCAGCCATATGGTCCGCATACATTGATCCTCATTAATTTTCTCAATATCCTCAACAATCCAGTGTTCTATACAGGCAGCAAAATAGGATACAGTTGACACCAATGGCAACAAGGATATGTTGACATCAACGACAACATCGCTTAGGCACATATTTGCAACAATCTCCCCTTTTGTCATTGATGGAAACATATGATGTGAAAAACTAATTTGACCATCAAGATAAGACCTTCTCCCCCTTTCTCTTATCACTTCTGCAATCACTTTCTTCTTTCCTCCCCCTTTCATCAGCAACTAGTTTTTCACATGAACTTCTCTCCCCCTTTGACATTAATGGCAAAGGGCACATATTGGCAATCTTTTCTCCCTTTTTGTTTCATACTGATCCCAAAATTTTCATACTGACTACTCCCCCTGAGTAGTATCTCCTTGACATCAATCTGGATCACAAGATATGACTGTGAATTCCACCGGACTGATGCACCTTCGTGCATCTTAGTTCTGATCAGGAGGGGTAATAACCCCTAACTTCTCTCTGAGATACTCAAAAGTATCCTTGGGAAGAAGCTTAGTGAAAATATCCACAATCTGATCCTTTGAAGATACAAACTCCAACTTGACTTCATTCTCATTTACCTTCTCTCTCAAGAAATGAAACTTGATGGATATATGCTTTGTCTTTGAATGCAACACCGGATTCTTTGAGATACTTGTTGCACTTGAATTATCACAGAAGATTGTGACAAGCTCCTCAAACACAATTATGATGTCCTTCAATATTTGCTTCATCCACAGAACTTGAGTACAATTGTTTGTTGTTGCTATATACTCTGCCTCTGCTGTAGATAGGGAAATTGCCTCCTACTTTTTGCTTAGCCAAGAAACCAATCTACTTCCCAAGAAGAATGCACCACCACTAGTGTTTTTTCTGTCATCCACATCTCCTGCCCAATCAGCATTTGTATATGCATGAAGAGTGAAGTCATTATCCTTTGGATACCATAATCCATAATCAATTGTCCCTTTGAGATATCTAAAAATTCTCTTGACTGCTACAACATGGGATTCTTTAGGATCAGCTTGGAATCTAGCAACAAGCCCAACTGCATTCATTATATCAAGTCTAGTCTGAGTCAAATAGATCAGTCCTCCAATCATTGATCTATACCTTTTCTAATTTGCCTTAGGGGAGTCATCATCTTTACTCAACTTACATCCGGTTACCATAGGCGTACCTACTAGCTTTGAATCTTCCATTCCAAACTTCTTCAACAATTTTTTCACATACTTAGACTGAGATATAAAGATACCTTTATTTGACTGAGTGATTTTCAAACCTAAGAAGAAATTCATCTCACCAAACATGGACATCTCAAACTCACTTTGCATCTGATCAGAAAATGTTTTGCACATGCTCTCATTTCCACCAAAAATGGTATCATCAACAAATACCTCAACAATTAGAATATTCTCATGATCAATCTTGAAGTAAAGATTACTGTCAGCAGTGCCTTTGCTATAACCTAGATTTAGCAAATACCTATCTAATCTTGCATACCAAGCTCTTGGGGCTTGTTTGAGTCCATACAATGTTTTCCTTAACCTACAGACCATATCTCTCTGATCAGACAACTGAAATCCTTTTGGTTGCTCAATGTAGACTTCTTCTAACTCTCCATTTAGAAATGCTGACTTGACATCCATCTGATAGACTTTGAAATCTTTATAAGCAGCAAAAGCAAGAAACAATCTGACTGCCTCTATTCTTGCCACCGGAGCAAAACTTTCTTCAAAATCAATTCCTTCCACTTTAGAATATCTTTGCATACCAACCTTGCTTTGTTTCTTACAACTTCACCGTCTTCATTTAGTTTGTTCTGGAAGACCCATTTAGTTCCAATCACATTTTTGTCCTTAAGTCTAGAAACAAGATCCCAGGTGTGATTCTTTTCAATTTGCATTAATTCTTCTTCCATTGCCTTTACCCAGTTTCATCTTCACAAGCTTCACTTACTGTTTTTGGTTCAATATTTGAAATCAGACAAATCTCTTATTGATCTTCAGCAATTCTTCTCCTAGTTTGAACACATTTATTTATATCTCCTATGATTTGATCTTCAGGATGATTCATCCTTACATACCTGGGAGTTTTGGAATTTGCTTGAACTTCTGTTTCTTGAGCTTGTTCCTCAACTTCTGCACTATCCTCTTGAGTCACTGGATTTCTCGGATCAATCTGGATCTGAATCTAGGTCTAAACTTGCCTTCCTTGATTTTGACTCTCATCTTGATCTTCTAAATCATATCCGCAAGACCTAGAATGACCTTCTTTTCTTTCATCAACTCTAACATTTGCACTTTCGACAATCTTTTTCAATCTTTTGTTAAAGCACCGATATGCTTTGCTTTGAGCAGAGTAACCCAAAAATATTCCTCCATCACTTCTTGCTTCAAACCTGCCTAGATCCTCATCTCTTTTGATATAGCATTTTCTACCAAAAATTCTAAAACATCTCACAGTAGGAGGATGACCAAACCATAGTTCATAAGGAGTCTTACCAGAATTGTATTTTATCTGCACCTGGTTAAGAGTGTAGACAGCAGTACTCACAGCTTCTCTCCAATAG
Source organism: Cunninghamia lanceolata (assembly GCA_027924645.1). Classification (NCBI taxonomy): domain Eukaryota; kingdom Viridiplantae; phylum Streptophyta; class Pinopsida; order Cupressales; family Cupressaceae; genus Cunninghamia; species Cunninghamia lanceolata. The sequence goes on along the minus strand of BSBN01001143.1, from coordinate 733,301 downwards.
ACTTAAGGAACATTTATTTCCATCATCATGGTCCTGGCAGCTTCTTGAATGGTCTAGTTTTTTCTTTCCACTACTCCATTTTGTTGTGGAGTCCTAGGAGCAGATAACTATCTTTTTATTCCATGCTTTTCACAGAATGAATCAAACTCACCGGAGGTAAATTCTCCACCTCTGTCAGATCTCAGACACTTTATCTTTCCACCAATCTCATTCTCTGCCATAACCTTGAACATTTTGAATTTTTCAAGAGCTTCTGATTTTTCTTTTAAGAAGGTTACCCACATCATCTGGGAGTGATCATCAATTAGCAACATCAAATATTTTTCTCCTTACACACTTCTAATTCTAGCAGGACCACACAGATCAGTATGCACAAGTTCCAACCGTTCACTTGAAGATTGTTCTTTACTTTTGAATGAAATTTTGTTCTATTTACCCAATTAACATTCTCTAGACATGCTATCAGGTTTCACAAGTTTTGGCAGATCTCTTATAGCCTAAATAGAACTTATCTTGACAATGTTATCAAAATTCACATGACACATCATCCTATGCCATAACCAACTTTGATCTATCTGAGAAATCAAACAAATTTTGCTAGAACTACTTAAATGAAAGATGTTACCTCTAGTTAGAGTACCAGATGTAATTTACATTCTGGAGCTTGCAAAGATTTTGCATTTTCCATTCTTGAATCAGAGATCATAACCCTTGTCAACCAACTATCCAACACTAAGAAGATTATGCTTTAGGTGACATACAAAACATCATTGGTGTTATTCTTACCATCAAAAGAGATGGATCCTCTGCCACAGATTCTACCATCTGAGTTGTCTCCAAATTTCACAAGCCCACCTTCATATTTTTTAAAGCTTACAAACTTACTTTTATCACCAGTCATATGATGAGAACATCCACTATCAATCACCCATTCATCCTTTTCAACAACCTAAGCAACCAAGGCACTTTCCACATTTGCACTTTCCACATTTGTACAGCTAGCAGATTCAGTAGACATCGGATCTTCTTCTTTGATAGCAATGAACACCCAATCCTTTTCAGTGGAACCTCCATGATCAAATTCGTCATCTGTGACTCCTTCTCCAGCTTCTTGGACATAGTAACATTTCTTCTAACCTTTATATATGTTAGGGTTTGGTTTTGAAAACCTCTCCAGGCATCTTGAGGCAAAATGACCAATCTTATTTCAAGCAAAACATTTGAATGGCAACTTTCCTTCATACTTATCGGATCCTCTTGGCATTCTTTTGGCAATAAGAGCTTCAAGATCTACAGTCTCAATTTCATCATCTTCAAGATCCTTCCTTATCTTCACAAATCTGTTTGATCTTGCTGAAGAGCTTTCACCCAAATCATATCTTTGTTTTCCATATACACTGGCCTTAAATGCAGATTTAGACTTAGGAAGAGAATCACCAAACTCACTTAATTCAAAAGCTGAAATTTTTCCAACTGGCTGATCTCTTGTAACCTCTCAGATAGTCCTGATCTCCTCTATAGCAACAACCTTATGTTTGTATGAATCAGGTAAAGATCTGAACACTTTTTCCACAATCTTTGATTCTTCCAAAGTTCCACCAACACACCTGATACCACACACAAGTTCATTTATCTTTTGCATGTGGATTGTGATGTTTTCATCTCCACTCATCCTCATATTTTCAAATTTTCCTCTCAGACTTTGTAGCTTGGCACATTTGACATATCCATCGCCTTCATAAAGATTCTCCAACTTCTTCCAGATTTCATGAGCAGTTTTTAGTCTAAAGACATTTGTCATTTGTGAATCGGTTAGGGCACTCAACAAGGCTTCTTTAGCTCAAAGTTTATTTTCAGCATCTTTGAGTTGATCTAGAGTTGAAGGAGCTTTCTCCGGAGGTTTATACTCATCCTTGGTTATCACCCAATAAGCATCACCCATGCATTGCAAATGGCACTCCATGCGAGTCTTCCAAATAGAATAATTTGTTCCATCAAATCTCGGACTATCCTTCTTGTAGGTTGACATCCTGGATCACCTCAAGGGGTCAAGCTTCTTTTAGAGGATCTGGCTCTGATACCAATTGTTGGAATTAGTCTGGACAACTAAGAGGGGGGTGAATCAGTTGTCTCACAAATTTAATATTTTCTACTTTTAACCTTCTTTATCAACTTACAATCAGATTAATAATGTAAACATTAAAGCATGAATCAACAACATCAGCAGAAATAAACTAAGCACACATAACACCAAGATTTTTACGTGGAAACCCGGTTAAGGGAAAACCACGGTGGGGGTTAACCCACAAGATTCGTACCCTGTTCAAAATACTTAGAAGAAAAGAGAAGGCACATGCCTTCGGGTTCACTGCTCAAGAGAGGCTCGTTGCCTACAGAATTTATGTTTTACACAAAAAGAATTAATTGATAAATAGCATCTCCTTCATGCCTGGTTTAGTTTCATTGAATGCTCACAAAACTTTTGCTCTGCCCCAAATACTTCTTCTCTAACTCTTCATCAAAACAGCTCTTGTTCTTCTGCTTCTCCTCTGCTCTGCTTTGCCTTTGATCCTTTCTTTGGACTATATCATTTTTGCACAAGAATGATTTTCCACAACTCATCAACAAGTATTTATACGCTTCATCAACCTTGGAATAAACATCAAGGTTAGCACTACAAACATATGACTTAATGCAAATCACTAAGCTGTCAGCCAAACATAATTGGGACTCAAATCTTCCTTGATCAAAATGCCACGCTTCATAGAATTGCACTTAGATCATCCATAACACGCTTGAATCATCCAGTCAGCCAAGACTGGGAAGAACAGCAACACCAAGAAGGGAATCTTCATTAACAAGATCAAACTTCAATGCAGACCTCCAACATAGTAGTCACATGATCCAGAGACCTCCACAAGCACATTAAATTCAACAAAAACATTCGCACTCCTTCAAATCATCAGAATCACTTGCATCTTCCTTTGAACCTCAAGAACACTATCTGCCATGACTATCACATTAGAAAGATTGCTTGTGGACCCCCAAACCATGAACCAATTGAATGGATGATACACACTGACTTCCCAAACATGCCTCTAGATCCGCAGATCATCATTTGACATATCTGAAACAATCCAGACCTCTTTCCTGTCACTATGTCTCTTCTGAACACTGCAAAACTAGTTCAACTTAGATGGCCATAGCTTCTTCAAATCTTCATGCAAACCCTTCAAAACTTAATTGGAGCTTCTTCAGACAATTCTCTACTCAACCATATGGTCCGCATACATTGATCCTCATTAATTTTCTCAATATCCTCAACAATCCAGTGTTCTATACAGGCAGCAAAATAGGATACAGTTGACACCAATGGCTACAAGGATATGTTGACATCAATGACAACACCGCTTAGGCACATATTTGCAACACTTGTTTTTTAATGTTGGCATGGTGTCACACGTGTCTAAGTCTTTGCATTTCATCTTGTTCCTCAAGGTATGCCACATAGTTCATGTCATCATTGGAAGTAGGAGGAGGGGCCCCTCGAAGTGTGATTTTAGGTCTTGGATTGTTCTCGTGATTAGGATTAGGGAGGGGGCCTCCTTGAATTATGACCTTGGGCTTAGGATTGGGCATAGGCTTGTTAATAATTAAGACCATTTTGACTAGTGTTGATTAGGACTAGGATGATAATGTGGAGTGATTAGGATGTGATTAGGGTGAAATTGATTGAAAATGTGAAATGATGATTAGGATATGATGTGGAATGACAAGCTTGATGTAGAATGATGAAGGTATGATTAGGATAATGTGATTAGGATGAATTTGATTGGATGAAATAAAGATGATGATGTGTAATGATTAGGATATGATTAGGATAGAGTGGATATGATTAGGATATGATTAGGATGAAAATAATTGGACTAGCATGAAGAGGATGATGTGTAATGATTTGGAATGACTAGAATGTGATTGATTGGCTAAGGATGATGTGGAATAGTGATTAAGATATGATTAGGATAATGATTAGAATGAAAGTGATTAGATTTGAATGTGTTGGAAACAATGTTTAGAATGACTTGTCTTTATGTGTTTGGTGTTTATAGATTGATGTGACAATGTTCACACAAATGATTGCACATGTACACACATGAATCACTCATGCAAGACACATAAGCAAGTTTGACTTTGAAATTTGAAGAATGTGATGATGATTAAGCAAGCACGTCAAGAAGACACGTCAATAAGCCCAATGACTAGTCAAGTACGTATGGCCAATTAGGTCCTACTCTAGGATGCACAAGTTGACTAAGGATGTGAAATGAAAGTGAAATCTTGCCACACAACCAAGAGAAAGGGATAACCCACCCTTCACCTTCACTTCCCAAAGGTATAAAGTTCTTTGGGGCTTAGCCAAGAGTGACAAGATTTTGACTTCCAAAGAGGGTATCTTTCGATTCACACCTCGGTTGAGGTCATCCCTTGGAGTGGTGTGTCTCCAAGTAGGCCTCCTAGGAAGGATATGACAAAAGCAAACCAACTGAGGTGTTTTTGATCTCTAAGATCACCTTGCGGTGCAAGGAGAGAGCATACACACGCACACTTGATTCACACTCGCACTAGTTAATTTCCCCTTAAGAAATGAAATTTGTGGTGTGAAATTGAATGGATGAGAGGTATTTTTGATTCTCAAGATCGCACAAAGCACATGAGAAGAGCATACACACCTCTAACCTCACTCAAATTCACCAAGTAGTTCAAGTACTGGTTCTTTTTATATCCCAAGTCAAAATGTGAAGGAAGACACTTATTCATTTTATGCCCAATTTTTTATGTGTGATGAAGACAATGATTCATTTTATGCCCAAATCAAAATGTGAGACAAGAAAGATTGATTGAGAAATTAAAGATTAGAAGGAATACACCTAAAATTTTTGCTTCCAATCTGCTATGTATGATTGATCCTGATGTTGTTCCAACTCCTTAGATGCACCTACAAGCCACCAAAACGAGAACGAAAAAAGTAAACTTGCATAGAAGTGTATTATGTGAAAAAGATGAAATCTGATGAAAACATATTAAGATGAACAAATACAGAAAAATAAATAGCACAAATAGAAAGTAGACAAAATTCTAAGCATTTTTTAAAAAATTCACAAAAATTAGATCAAATTTGCAAGAGTTATGCTCATTTGAAGTTTAAATGGAGAGCTGACTTTAACTGAGAAAAACCTAATAAAATAATATAGTCACCTGAAATTGTCTTTGGCACTACGTAGTTCACTAAGTCAGCTTTCTAATGCCACAAATTTCGTGAAAATTTGATATCGTACACCTAAGTTATGATCAAAAGAAAAAAATACCCTTCTAGGGCTTGAGGAGAAACATGGCAGGTCTGTCTGGCAGTTAATACTAACTGCTAGCGGTTAGATTCAATGTGGTCACATGCAGCTATTAAGTTCGGTCATCATAGTTTGTTGTTAGGTTCTTAGATCGAGCCCCTGGTCACCCATGTGATCGGGACTAGAAGAGAAGAAAAATAAAAATAAAAAAAGACTATAAAGGGGGTCGCGGGCCTAGTCACAAATGTGACCACAAGCCACCGGACTGAAGACTAAGGATAGTGAAACTCCACTGCCTAACCCTAAAAAAAATGGCTACCACTTGAACCTAGCCAGAGATGGCAATGACAACGGTGGTCTAAAAACTATGAGGGGACAGTTTCTACAGAACTGCAACAGTGATGGAAACCCAGGAGGCAATAGTGGTGGAGGAAATGCTAATGACGATGGAGGTCGACTGTGAAATCAAGATTGATTTCGATGAGCGATTTAAAGGTATTTGACGAAGGATATTGGGGGTTTAAGGAGGCACAAAAGTGGTGGTAGGGTAACAACCATTAGTAGAGTGCAGTGTGTTTGGAGGCAACGACCAATGGATAGTGTGCGGCAGAGGGATGAATGGAGGCGACGGGTTTCGTTGGTGGTGAAATGGTAGGAATTAGGTGATGACAAAGAGGAGATTAGGTGGGAGGTTGGCATTTGGGAAGATGTCAAATACACAGAGGTGACAGGGATTAGCATGGTACTAGGGTTTTGGACAAGAATTAGAGAGGGGTTTTTAGGGTTTAAAACGAGGTCAACGGGGTTTGAACACAGTCTGATCTTGCACAGCCCACTATGCAACACCAAGCCTGACATTACCTACAACGCAAAACATAAACCAAAATTGAAGTCAAACAGAGGGCTTCTACGGGTCCGTACAGTATGGATCCGTACTGTACAGACCTGTGGGCCCAAAAAATGCTTTCAAAAAATTACAAAAAAAATTAGGAAATGAAACAAGGCAAATTTATTGTCGTTTCTTGTCTGCGAGGCCTCCTGGACTCAATGGCAAGGTCCATTTGAGCTCCAAAGGTCACCTACAAAAGCTTATTTTCAGAAAACAAAAAATGTTAGATTTGCATGGATTCACATTAGGTTCACCACTTGTCATTAGGGAGAAAATCAGGTCTGAAACTAAAACAACAAGATAGAAAACCCTAACTAGCACAATAGAGCACGAGATAACATGGAAATAAAAACAATAAACTCAAATTCAAACTGAATCCATGCTATACCTGATTTATCTCCATTGCTCTTCTCAACCCCGCATAGGCATGCAAGATTTCGAAGGTTGATTGTGGGAGGAATGTTGGTTGCTCACTATTTCAGTAGCATAACAATGGCATGAGGATAAATAAAAGATGATTCTAGAATGATTTTGGCAACATAAGGATACTTGAAAACTAATGCCTTCAAATGGCTTATTTGATGGTTGATTTATAGGAAGTGAATGATTTGAATGAATGGTTGATTTTGAAATTTATTTTCAATGATGTGGACGGCTAGGATTTGATTAAGTTTTCCCACTCCATGAGGAGTTGTAGTCATGTGACAAGTGTATGAAGGAGAATAGGGCTGACCTATTAGTTGAACATATGAAGGATATTAAATGAAAGTTTTACTACCACACATGACTCAATTTTGAGAGGTGGACAAGTGTTGCAACGAGGTGAAAGGTGAGGGAATAATTCAAATATTTTATTTGAATTAGTTGGAACATGTGAAAGGGAGATTAATTAAATGAATAGGATTTATTTAATTAATTGAAAAGTGGGATAAGTGGGATTAGGAGTGGAATTAGGACAAAATGTCTTATGATGTCTCTAATAATGTGTCAACTAGGTAATGGTCAAGACATGTACAAATTTAGGTATCTATAGGCCCAAAGGGCAGGGTTAAGTTGTAGGTGCCAGTCATGGCCAACTTCATTTAACATCTTCTTCAAAGTTTGGAGGATGGTTTTATTGGAAACTTCGGCTTGACCATCACCTTGCGGGTAGTATGGAGTGCAGAAATGATTTTGGATGTGGAATTTTTGGCAAAGAGTGCGGACTTCTTGGTTCTTAAATGGTTTCCCATTATCAGTTATGATGGCGAGGGGGATGCCATAATGACATATAATGTAATGGAGGATGAATTTGGTGATTTGGATTCTAGTGGTGCAAGTGAGTGGAATGGCTTCTACTCACTTAGTGAAGTACTCAATAGCGGTGATAATGAACTTGTGTCCATTAGATGATGGTGGGTGGATTTTTTCAACAAGGTCAAGCCCCCACTATGAAAAGGGCCATGGAGTTATGATCAGTTGCAATTCTTGTGATAGAGCATGGATGAGATCTTTGTGTTGCTGACAAGGTAGGCATTTCTTCACAAACTGGTTAGCATCATTTTCCATGGTCAGCCAGTAGTACCATATTCTGAGAATCTTCTTCACGAGGGTAGGTCCACTAGAGTGTGTCCCATAGACACCTTCATGTACCTCTTATAAGGTTGTTTTAGCTTCTTGAGATTCGAGACACCTTAGAAGGGTACCATCAAGACTCTTTCGGTATAGAGCGTCACCGATAAGGGAGAAACAAGAGGTTTGGTAGATGAAGGATCGATGTTGGTTGGATGATAGATAGGTGGGATGATGATATTGTGGAGATATTGATAAATATTTTGATACCATGGGGATAAGGGACCAACAATGTCGCACACTAATTCAAATTGTGGTACATCATATGCGGGCACCTATAGCTCTTCAATAAGGAATTCACACTTCTGTGAAAGGAAGCTAGGTGTGTGGAAATCGCTTCCTACACTAATCTAATGAGGGGAGAGCTATATAAATTCAATTTAATCCTTACAATTACAGCAACATGAAACATATAACAGATATATTGCAGCAATACACATAGAACCAGAAAGAAGATAGAAGAAAAGAGACAAGATATATCGTGGGGAAAACCCTTATCAGGTGAAAAACCCCACACTCAGAAACCTGCACAATGTATTATCAAAACTGAATATGGTTTACAATACACTTGCAATGCAAGCTTCAATAGTCTTCAACACTCGTGTCTGGAGTCAATGCGGTAGCATAACAGTACCTATCAATCACACACTACATCTCCTCCTCCGAGCACCTGTTTATATAGAATATACAAGGCAAAATTGGCTCTATCTTGGAATGGGCGTCCAACTTGGCCTCATGGCCCAAAACCCACGCCTATGGACACTTGGTCAACATTGTAGAATGTTGCTGACACTTGTCCATAGCTCCTATCCCAAAGAGGTCACCTATTTCCAAAATGGGCTATGACAGATGCTCTTACGACTCTTACGACCATCATAGAATCTATCATAGCAGTTACAACTTACAACTATAAGAGAATCTATCATACATAGGCTATAAATAGCATATTCTCTTACAACATGTCATAGTCCACCTTGGGGCACCCAAATATGCCTTTTTCAAAGATGCTTCATGACACATGTCTTCACCTGTCTTACAAGCTTCTATTTCTAACTCTTACATGTCATAACTTCATCATAGGAATCCATCATAACTGTTTCAGTCAACATTCCTTTACACAACATCCAAGATGCTGACACGTGGAAAAATTCTCCTACCACAAAGTGGGATGCCGATCTCCTCATGTGAGGACAAAATTACAAGTTGTCATCTTCCATGTAGGATGACACATCACCGTGTCACATCCCACAAAATGTCAATATGGAATTTACAATTAATTTACAACATAGGCAATGAATAAATAAATACAATCATAAATAATGCAAGGAATTACCAAGGTTGAGACACCTTAATTCCCAACATTCTCCCACTTGTCGAACACCTTGTAAGAGCCAATAGAATAACAAGATTTAACTGCTATAGGCCGAAAGGCCCATAGACTCCGAACACCATCTGAACTTCTCTGTGCTAATTGGTTTCATCAATGCATCTGCAACATTCTTCAAAGTATCTACCTTCTCCAAATTTACCTTCTCATCCTCTACTATGTCTCACATGAAGTGAAAATGTACATCAATATGCTTTGTTCTAGCATTGAAAGTTAGATTCTTTGCAAGGAAAATCATACTCTGACTGTCACAACAAATTGTAATTTGTCTTGCATCAACACCAATATCTGAACACAATCTATTAAGCCAAATGGTTTCCTTCTAAGCATGAGTTGCTGCCATATACTCAACTTCTGTCATGGACAAAGCAAACACAGGTTGTTGCTTACTCGTCCAACTAATAGCACCACCAAACAGTGTAAACACATAAGCACTAGTGAATCTCCTGCTGTCAATGTCACATGCCCAATTAGAATCCACAAATCCACGAATATCAACAGAATGCGGAGGTCCTATAACATTACCATGATAGCATATGGAATACTTGGAAGTAACCCTCCAATATCTGAACACTCACTTAACTGCATCCCAATGTACCTGTCCAGGATTAGACATAAATCGACTAAGGACTCCCACTACTTGGGCAATGTCTAGTCTTGTGCAGACCATAGCATACATCAAACTGCCAACAACACTAGCATAAGGTACTCTGCTCATGTCCTCCACCTCACTAGGAGATTTTAGACAATCACTAACAGACAACTTTGTCCCCAAAGAAACAAGAACACACAATGGTCTACAATCTGCCATGCTAAACCTATCTAACATGGTCTTCACATACTTACTCTAGCTTAACCAAAGTTTTCTATTAGTTCTATCTCTTCTGATTTCCATTCCAAGAATGTACCTGGCTGGCCCTAAATCTTTCATTTCAAACTGTGCTGACAATTGAGATTTAAAATTAGAAATCATATTCTTACCCTTGCCAATGAGCAACATATCATCAACATACAGTGCCACAATGAGAATATGATCACCATCAAACTTATAATACACACAGTGATCCGATTTCGATCTCACAAATCCAATTGACAACACAAAGGAATCAAACTTCAAGTACCACCTCCTAGGAGACTGCTTCAAACCATACAAAGACTTCTTTAACTTGTAAACCAAATTTTCTTTACCTTTCACCATGTAATGCTCTGGCTATGACATGGAGATTTCTTCCTCCAAATCACCATGAAGGAAAGTTGTCTTCACATCCATCTGTTCTACCTCTAAGTCATAAGCTGCTGCAAGAGATAATAGGAATCAAATGGATGTCATATTTACGAAGGGAGAGAAGATCTCGCCATAATCTATACCCTCCACTTGTGAATACCCCTTTGTAACCAATCTGGCCTTTTACTTCTCAACACTGCCATCTGCACCAAATTTCTTCTTGAACACCCATTTGCATCCAACAGGTTTCCGTCCAGGAGGCAAAGGCACCAAGTCCCAAGTTTGATTCTTTTCCAAAGAAGCCATCTCAACCTCCATGGCCTCCTTTCAAGAACTTGCATCTTTCATATCCATAGCCTCTAATACAGTTCTAGATTCATCACTGTTAGTAAGCAAAGAAAAAACACAACTAGAATCAAGTAATGTATAGCCAAACCTCTCAGGTTGCTTCCTGATTTGTGTGGACCTCCTAAAGGGCTGAGGTGGAGGTTCTACTTCATCTTCTGAACTTTCAGAGCTGCTAGAGTTCTCCTCATTTTCAGGTCCAACATTGTCTTTTTGTTTAGTCTTCTCAAGGGTAGAAGGAAACTGAATAACATCCTCTTTCTTTTCTCTTTCTTCTAGTTGTAAAATAATGGAAGAAGGTGTTAGCTCTCTGAAGATGACACTTCTGCTATACAACACTTTTTTAGCCATAGCATCCCAAAGATTGTATCCTTTCACACTGATACCATATCCAATGACGATACACTTAACAGCCTTGTTCTCCAATTTTGATCGCTTCTCCCTAGGCACATGTGCATATGCCTCACAACCAAAAACATGAAGATGCCTTATTGAAGGCCTTCTACCAGACCACACCTCCATGGGTGTCTTTCCAACAAGAGTTGATGTAGGAGATTTATTTACCAGATAGCAAGAAGTGGCAACAGCTTCAACCCAAAACTTTTGTTCTAGGCCAACTCCACTAAACATACTCCTAGCCTTCTCCATCAATGTCATGTTCATCCTCTCTGCAACTCCATTTTGTCGCGGAGTGTATGGAGTTGTCTTATGTCTTTCAATCCCAAGTTCCTTGCAATATTTATCAAATTTTGTAGAACAGAACTCACCACCATTGTCAATTCTCAAACATTTAATCTTTTTACCAGTCTAATTTTTAGCAAAGGCTTTGAACTCCTTAAACTTACTATAGACTTCATATTTGCTTCTGAGAAAATAAATCCATGTCCTTCTACTATAGTCATCTATGAAAAATACAAAATATACAGATTTTGATAACGAAGGAACATTAAAAGGACCAAATACATCAAAATGAACAAGGTCCAACACACCAAAAGACTTATGAGAACTCGAATAAAACTAAACACAATTTTGTTTTCCATATATGCAATGTTCGCAAAAGTCAAACTCAAGATTACAATCATCTAACCCCTCAACGACGTTTTTATTTTTCAGGGTAAGCAGACCCTTCTCACCAATGTGGCCAAATCTCTTATGCCATAACATTGTCTTTTAAGCAGGAAGCTTAACTTCCAAGGCATGAATACAACCATCAGGACTAGATACAATAGATTTCTTCACTGCTAGTTCAGATGGTAAGGATGAAGTGACTACTCCCCTCTTCCTTGAGTCAAAAGAACAATTGCATTGTGAAATGCATGCCTCCAGCTGAAACAGAGTACCTCTCCTAGTACCCTTAGCAAGCACCATAGCTCCTCTAGTCATCTTGCATCCTTCTTTCAAAAAGACAACTTGCACACCTGCATCATTCAACATACTTATAGAAAGCAGGTTCTGTGCAAAGCCTAGGTTGTGCATAACCCCAAAGATCCCCTTCACTCGTCCATCAAGGAATCAAATAGAGACTCTTCCACGACCAACAATCTTCAGATGAGAGTCGTCACCTAGGTACACCTTTCCACCATCGAACTCCTCATACTTAGTAAACCAGTCTCAATGCGAGGTCATGTGGAATGATGCACCAAAATCAATCAAACACACATCATCAGATGCATGGGTTGCTAGGGCTGCGATTAAAGCATCACCATCATCTTGTGACTTGTCAGAATCTGAATCTAAGTTCTTCTTCTTCTTTTTCTTGTCCTCTTTGCATTCCTTTTGGAAGTGCCCAGATTTACCACAATTCATGTTGTCTCTCAGATTTGCACCCTTGCTGAGTTGTAGAACTCGGCAATCTGGAGAAACATGGGATCTTTCTAGGTCTGTGGGTCACCTGTGATGGAAAGAACCTCCGGAGAAGGCCGGCTTCCTATTGATACTCCACCTATACTACTTGTACTAAGGTCTTTGCAGAGAAAAGGGTAAGAAAGATTACATAAAAATGAAACCTACTGTCTAAGGTGATGCACCAAAAGATCATTAGAAAATGCACAAAAATGACACTTCAGAACCAGTAATAATAAGAACCCTTACACAACCCAGAAAAATCATAATCCTTACATCATTACTTTGTAAGGAGGCTAAATAACAACAATCCTGCAAAGGAGAAAGAGGTTTTCCTACTACCCAAAACTGATTGTTATCCCTTGCACATATCACAACCTGCAAAAATATGTAACCCCTGCATAAAGGCACCAACATGAAATACAGCTCCAAGGACAAAGAACATCACAAATATCTGTACTAACACTGAGGACACACAATATCAGAAGAAATGGGAAGGTATAAACTGCTTATTACTGCCAAAATGGTGTTACAATACTGTATATCTCTGAAAAATGGGTTACAAAACTATTCACTTCTGCAAAAGAACTCAGAAAATTACAATATACAGAGTAGTGAATAATCAGAACCTTTTAAAAATGAATAAGGAAGAAGACTATATACTTCCTAAACAGCTGTAAATAGATAAACATCCACCACCTCCATTCCCGTGCATCTCATAAATGCCCACAAAATATCTCTCTAAAGTCCTCCAAAAAGTTTTCCTAAGGCATAAATGGTCAAGGCATGCCATCAACTATCATAAAGGCACCTAAAAATGTCATAAAATGCCTTTAAATGCTCTCTAAGGCTTTTGACATACGTCAGATCTGTGTCATAATCTCCTACAGCATCATAAATAACTGAAAAATATCCCAATAGATGACATAATGACATATTTGCTGCATCTTAATTAACATTTAACTAAGAGGCTTATAATTATACCACCTTAGTAAATGTTTACAATTCCAAAATTATACAAGTCTATGCAGAAAAAATGACATATGACATAACAAATAACATCTAATTCCCTGATTTCTAGATTATGCAAAAAAATGGCATAAAAATGTTTGTGACTCCTAGGCACAAAATGGCATGATTCCACATCCACGGCATATTCAAGAAATTAACCCTTATGACTCCCATATACCTATCACCATGCCTTAGCTTCCACCTCTCTTCAATATCACCTTGCAACTCTATCATGAACATGCCTTAGCCTCCATAAGGTCGTCAACCCATATGCAATCATAATGAATTTATTTGACTTTTAAGGAGAAACAAAAACACAGATAAAACATGTTACACGGCCCCCATCTTGTATCATTGCTAGGATTGAAAAGATACCAAGTCCTCCCCACGGTGCATAATAGATAAGAATGATTTGTTTACAAATAAAAGTCAAAAAACACACATCATGGATGCAAAGGGATATTAGGTCTATTCAACCAAACAAGGAGAAAAACCTAAAAGACACTTTCATTTGCATTTTACCTGCTGTTGGAACTTGGCCACCGCCATGAGGGTTTGAAGGCAAAAAATGCACCATTTTTTGTTGATTCCTAGACCAGTCTTGGTCGATTCTTTGAGGAAACATGAGGTAGGATGCATTCTTTGATGTTTTTTATTCTTTTGAAGTCGACTTGGGCCGATTTGGCCGTGATTCAACTACGTAATGATGCATTTTCTGTTGTTTTGAATGTATGGTCGACTCCATTCCTCTACTGTGGTCGCATTTTTGACTGGTGTTTTGATAGATTTTTGTTGTTCTTGATGTTTCTCTTGTTGGTTTTTTTTTTTAGACTGGATGCTTATTCCCAGATTTCCCTACAAGGTAGCCATCAATGATCAACAGGATTTCTGGGCCAGGGGCCAACAGTATAGGAGATAGACTCTATTTTTATCTCCTCTTCTTCTTTAGGCTCTGCAAAACCTAGGGGGGTATTCCCTACTCAACATCCATGAGAATATGCATACAAAGGCTAGGATGCTAATATGAAGCAGATAAGTCCTCTTGTAAGTAGACCAAAACTGCAAGATAAGAGCAAAGGGGCTAGCTTTGGGCCTATTTTCAGTTGTGGACAGAGGACTTGGGATCCTAAAACTAATTCTACTGTCCTAATGGTTGTTTTGGAGTTTGATTTTGATTTTATGTGTTTGGATGCAAAGCTAGACCTGGTGTATAACCTCAACACAGAGCTAGATTGGTGCCTATCCAGGGCTTGGAGTCATAGACATACACATGTAAATGTTCAGCATAAACATATTAAAATTGGATTTCAAGGGGATTTGTGTGATATCTGCCTTACAGATACATCCCAGAACAGAGTATCAAGTTATCTCTACTTATGATATCCTTACTGCAATATACTTTCCTCAATACTTAACCTGAAAACAGTTTAATCTATCCCTTGAACAGAAGTTAAGAGATCAAGCATTCAATATAGTAAACCTATATCCTAGAATCCAAGACACCCCTTAGATATCCAGATTCAAAAGAAGAGTATATTCAATACAGGAGATAGATAACAAAACACATGCAGTATAGCATTATTCATCTAAAACAACAATGAAACTAGTAAGTCTATGCACAAAACATAAGGCATGAGACTCATAAACTCACAAAATCCACTGCACAGAGCAACCAAAACCAGATGTATTTCATTACAGAGCCAAAATGTCCAGTTTTCAACAACCTTGAAATGGGTCCACAGTCTACTTAAATAGCAAGAGAATGGACCCAGCAAAATAATTACATCAGAGGCTAAAAATCCCACTAGATACACAGTATCAGAAAAATGACGCTCAAAAATCATAAATGCAACAGGGGACAAATCATGGAGAAGCCAGAGAAGGATGAGGAGCAGGTGAGAATCAGGATCTGCACTGCCGCCCAGGGACATGCATCATAAAAATGGTGGTTGATCTATCCATCATCGACCCACACCTCTATGCAATCACCATTAATGCTTCAACTACTCACGGCCTTCAGAAACGCAGCCGCAGCAAGCCACAGAGTTTTCCCACCAAAAACAGTCACAGATATAAAGAAAAAAACTTGTTGCTGCAAGCTTTAAACATGGCCGTCGATCCAAAACTCATCGCCATTATCAACAGCCCCAAAAGTGTCAAAAAGTCACCACCAACCAAATCGTGCCGCGTAGGCACCTTAAGTTTCTATCGCTGGGTCCTTTTCCTCCCTATTTCCTTTATCTATTCCTGCCGAGAGTCTATTGCCCGAACCTTACACGGAAGCCACCACGTGGCAAGATCTGCGGCACCCTTGAAACCCATAGAAGCTCCCTCGGAAGCTAGGCGGAGGCAGACACATGGCGGGCTCCGTGCCCTCTTGAAACACAAAAGAGTCTCTTTTGAAACACTACTGAAACTCTCACGGAGATCGACACTTGGCGGGCTCTGTATTAACCTTGAAACATATAGAAACTTAAGAGAAACAGTCAGAAGTCCCAGGACACCCCGCCACGTGTCACAATCCGCCACACTTGATATTTATGCCAGGGCCCACCTCCATGTTTTGCCACACCTTGAAACAAAAAGAAACCTTCGCGAAAGCTGACACTTGTCAGCCTCCGCAGCAACTACAAGGGACACGTGGCGCTGTCCGCAACATCTTAGAAACTTTTAGAAACTTTTAAGAAACTCCCACAGAGAATGACACTTGGCAAGTTCTGCAGCCTCCTGAAACTCAAAGAAACTTTTTTGAAACTCCCGCGGAAGCCGCCACGTGGCGCCTTCCGCAGACCTGTATCTTAAAACTGGGTCCCACCATGTCTGTGCCAAACATGAAACAAAAAGGAAACACTTAAAGGGTCTGTGAAGCCTTTGGCGGAGACTATGAAACTTTTAGAAACACCGGCGGAAGCTGTGAAACTTTAGGGTCTCTCGGAAGCCTCCACGTGGCAGGTTCCGTGGCACTTCATGAAACTTAAAAGAAACTTCATTGAAACTCTGTAGAAACTCTGTCGGAAACTAACACGTGGCACCACCCGCAGTGAGTAACTTAGAAACAAAAGAGAAACAACCTCTGCAACATGGCACCATCCGCATTGAAGCTACATTCAAAAATAAAAGCGCGGCAATAAACTGGGGCTCGACACTTGGCAGACCCGTGGCACTGGCAATATGAGACCCTCTCGGCTACTGATAGAACCATTTAGAAACTGAAAACAGTGGCCTGATATGCATTCAGAAATGCATCTGACCCATTTTTTATCAATTTCAAGGGACCGAGGGGAGATTTCACAAGTTTGCCAACACATATTTCACCTTTGCATACACAGAATTTAACAATTTTCTCAAATGCGATAGGAAAAACAATTAAATAGTGCATGTGGGCCGGGGAACAATTTAAACCAAGGCACTAAGGGTCAGAAGGAAAACACACCGGAACCTACAAATTGGAAGTCAAAACCCTAACCCTAGGTGAACACCACCATCTCTCATGGCCGACCTTCTGTTCCTCTGTCTTGTTTGTGTGAGGCCGTCATTGGAAGGTTTGGAAGGCAATCCCTGTGGTTTTTTCACAGTATTTGGCAAACAACACAGGTAATCATTTTACAGTGGTCTTTACTTCATCTTTTTCTGTCTTTTTTGCTGCATTTGACCTTTGACTGGGTCACGATTCTAAGGGGTTTTAAGTATTTTTGTTTTGCAAGATTTGAGAACTTGTATTATGATAGTGCTGAGGCACGATTTCAAAGAAAACCTGAGCATTTGTTCCTGCAAAACTACAAAAAACTTATTTTCTCTAAATTTTTTCACCTCATCTCGCTGCCTGGGGCCGCAATTTGGACATTCTATGGGCTTCCATGCTTGAAATGAGTTGAAACACCTTCATTTTTCTCTTTCTGTTGCTGCACGTGAATGGCTTCTGTAGAATTGAACTTAAAAAATTGCATTTTCCTCTTGCTTTTCGCTGTCAGAAGGCAGGACTTTGACTATATTTCTGAGTATGAATGCTTACTTTGAGCTGAAACTCTGTATTTTTCTTTTACATCTGCATTTCTGGGCTGAAAACGAGCTCCATCTTAACACCAAACTTAGAAAAAACATGACATACTGTCTTGCTATTCGAAATCTGTATTTTCTCTTACGCTGTAGCATGATCTTGAAACTCCATTTTTAGTGATCCTCCTTCAAAAGGTTCTGTGTATTTGAACCTAGAAAAAATTTTGTTTCTTTTGTCTGATGGTTGTGTATTTGAACTTGAAAACAAAATTGAGTTTTCTTTTGGCTGTTGTGTTGAGGAATCTATATACCTGAACTTAGAAAATTTATGTGTCTTCTTTCTGGATGTGCTTTACTTGGGATGCTATTAACTGTTATTTTTTTGGGTGAATCTCCATGACACCTGCAGTCTTTGAGGTTCCTTGTGATTCTTAGCTTTATCTAGAAGTTCTCAACCTGTAAAACTCTAGTCCATACTGTCATGTCTATGTTGTGTTACACAACCCAAAGCAATGGATTAAAAAATTTGCAATCTACACTCCATAAGTTTGAAAGCGTTACACACCTCAAAAATATCCCAAATAACATAACAGCCTACTATAATTATAGCCAACTATAAGATATGAAAGACGAGGGACAGCCAATAACTCCCATGTTGAACTTGTATGGTCAGAACTTGGAAGAACAAATTCCTCCAAGCACTTGCTCCAACTCATGTCCATATTCCAAACCTATATGCTTCCATCTTCTCCAGCTGCAATGATAGATTATGATGCAAAAACTAATATACAGTACATGCTCTCGATGGAAGATTAACATTGTTAATACTGAAACATGTGCATCCTTCACTGAGACCAATTTAACCCCATGCCCTTGTTATTGGCCTTGTGAGAGACATTGTGAGCATAGACAATTTATTCCTAGTTCACTTATGTTTTGAACCTTCATTGTATTACCTGTAGCTTCATGCATCCTTTTGAGATTTATGAGATGAATCCTCTTGACATCATCTTTGATGTTGGATCTCTCGGACAGTGGGCAGACCTAGTTATAAGAATGATGATCCTCAACACTATCTTGGAACAGGGTCGAGGTCTCTTATGATGTTTTCACTGTTTTGGACACTGTCACACTACTATCTCCTTGAAAGCATCTGCATCATTGACACTGTATTTTCTGACTTCTACATCATTGATACTGTATTTTCTGACTTGGCTGTGATAAGTCTGCTGCCCATTAAAATTCTTGTTAATCTCATGCATTCACTGGATTCTATTCATGAGTCTCTACATCAATATTCATTCATACCTCCTCATGACTGATGTTGTTCCTCTTTATAGTGATTGTTCTTTCATATTACATGATTACTGCTTTGTCGTGCCTTGTTGTCCTATTTTGACTGTTGACTGTTCTAAAGTGCTTGGACTTTCCTAATTTTTTGTTGTCCTACCATGTTTGACCTCTTGACAGCTGTATCTGTCTTCTGAATGTGTTCCTTTCCTTGCAGTTTGTCTTGCATTTGTATATGGCATATGAAATGTTTTGTAAAGTCTATGAGCTGGGCTCAACCCTTGTGGGAGCCACATTTCCTCCACTCATAACGTAACTGATGAATCAAACAGAAACATAATCACACCTATATCTGCACATGAAGCAAACTTCTTAGAAAATAAATGCATGCTTGCAGCCGATATTCTTGATTTATCTTCTCAAAAGCTTTTGTGACGCTAACTGGTTTACTGCATCTGAAAACACAAATTGTACGTTTATAGATGATATCATATGATGTATGATGCCTCGTCATTGCTCTAACATCATTTTTTCCAAAATTTTATGCAGATGACAGGATAGCAAGGAAATAGCAGCTAGATGTAGGACACATCGACGATCTAGGACAACACAAGATGCGGCAACAGCATGAAGGCTCATCATTTAGGTAATGACGAGTCACCCTACCTTATATACATATTCGTCTTTCAGTTTTTATAAAATGTATAGTTTGTCTTTTAATTTTGCAATGAAACAGTTAGTCTCATGGCTTATGTGAGAACTTATACACTTATTCTTTCAATATATATTGCTAATTTTTTAAAAGATTTGTACAATCTCTTAAGTTCTGAAATACATCTGAATGCAACAATACAATTTTAATCTTAATTTGTATCAAATGTGCATGGGTTTAATGCAGCAGAAGTAAAATGTACCTTTTCTTCTTTTCAAAACTGAAAAGCTCTACCTGATTGAGCTAGTAGTGAAATCTAGGTAACATCTTTGGTGACATCTGCTATATGTTTGCCTGCTAAACATCAGACCAGTTGCCTGAAGCTTATCCATTAGGCATAGAGTCATACATGCTTGACAAAACTTGAACAAACTTCTTCCTTTCTTGCCACAACTCACTTCAGACTACCAACTCTTCTAAATCATCAAGTGCATGGGTATGGTTGGTGACGGTGAATAAAATCCCTGTTACTGATGATATGCATCTACTTGATGAGTTAGAAGGGGGTAACCAACAGGAACACCTCCTTAGCAAACTGTTGTAATTTATTACAGCTCTATGAGGGAGATAGGCATGATGTGCGATAGTGAGTACATGTATTCACTGTTTCATATGATGGTTGTCTATTTATACAGTTGTAGTATATTGCAACAGTTTCAAACCTTTTACATAACCGGGCCTAGGAAAAACTGACCAACCTGTGCACAACCGCACTTAGGGAAATGAAAACTACCTCTAATCTAGTGTGCAACAGCACTTATTTAACATCAAAAAAAACTTAATCTATCCTATGTCTAACTAGCAGGGGTGCTGCTCAAACATGACCATTCACTGGTTCTTTGAAATAGCTACCCATCCTCAACAACTTACAACATCTGACATGCTCATAAACATCCTCCAGGAGGTGGATAATTGACAAAAGTATTACCAGTTGCTAAAATGAGCTTTGGAGAAGGAAAACAAGTCCACCTACCTCATAATTTTGATCATGCTTGCTACTATTCTGAGGCATATAGGCAGATTGGACAAGCTGCTCCTTGGGTTCAATCTTCTCCTCAGGTGCGAACATGACTGATAACACTTTGTTAGGCCCAACTTGAGCTAGATGTCTAATAGGACATCCGTTTGAACTGATGAACCTTAATCTCCCTTTGTTGGCTTCTAGCTCATGTATTGTTGATTCCTCATCTTGCTGATTGGGATGCCCCATTTGCAGTGTAGCATTTCCTTCCTCCAAAGATGTTGTTTCACCTTCTATCTCAATTTCAATCTGATGTGGAAGAGTTGGTTCACATGGATGAAATGAAGGAACGCCTGCCTCTTTGATCTGAACAGGCTGATTGCATGTTGCTGGCTCATAAGATACTAGCCTATCATTGATGTTAGAGCAAAAGACCTCAATGATCCCTGAAAACTTGTTCTCATCTAGCTCATGACTTTGCATTAAATCTAGATGAGCCTTGTCATTCTGCTGCTCAAAAATAGGCACTGATGTTTCTACGCATATGCCATCTTTATTCTCACCTATGTATTTAGGCAATTCATCAAACAAAACAGCTAAATCCTGAGATTCAGCATCTATTTCCTTCTCCAAAACATGTGCAACCTGATCTTTTCTGCCATCTAAATTTGACAGAAAGGATTCAAGATCATTCCAAAATGAATCCTCATGTTCATTTTCATCTTTCAGCTGCTCCAAGACTTGACTATCACATTGATTGTCTTATGTCAGCAACTCATCAGATTGTTTAACCTCTTCCTGTTCATTCAGCTCGATAAAAGAAGGGAGCTCATTGAATAAAAAAATGAAATCATTGTTTTTGATACATTTTTCAAGCTTTTCAACCTATTGTCCTGACTGATCATGTTCACTTTTTTCTTGCAAGATGCCTAATTTTTCCTCTTTTTTATCAGATATAGGTTCACGAACAACAGGTTCTTCTTTTATCTTAGGAAACTCATTGTTTTGTCCACTAAACCAACTATCTTAATAGACAATAGGTCCACCTGGATAAAGACGGATAGTAGAAGGACAGGAAGGCTGATTCGACAAAGAAACCTAAGGAATTGGCTTGGTCTCTTGCAGATATATGGGTTGTTCTTATTCAAGTATAGGTTCTTTCAGTGGATGAGACCCTCCAAAACTTGGAACATTCAATTTAGTAGGCTTAGGAGACTCACCTTGCTTGAAGCTTGGTATTCTGAACTTAGAAACCTCTTCTTCAAAGAATGGATTTGAAAAGCAAATAGCTGATTGAGTTTCCAACCTTTGAAATGGAGCCAACAACAGCCTCTTTTGCTCTTCTTCTACTAGCTGGATGCTAGAGCATGGTTCTGTTTGTGTGTTTGGTGGAGGGTCTTCACAGGGTGAAAAAGACGACCCTCTCCAACTTGGAATCTTAAAGGTAGAAGGCTGCCTGAAGCTTGGAATTTCAAACCTTGGAGAAGGTTCATTGGTAGGCTCAACTTGACCTATAGTGTGGATTTGCATGAGATTAGGAAGAGGAGAAGGGTTTTGGACCTTAGGCTGTCGAACCTGAGCTATTAATTGCCTTATTTGCTCTTCCTTGGCAGCAATCTACCTACTCAAACATTCCTCTTTATACATTTGTGCCTCCACCTCTCTCTAATGAATATGAGCTTGATAAGCAAGCTCCTCCTTGCTGCATACTATACTCCTACTCTGTTGTGACAACCTCGAATTCCCTTTACAAGTCTAAAGCTATCTCCCTGATACTGATGTTGTTAACATCCTGAGGCTGATTCAGAGGGTAGTTATGCTGGTCATGAGCAAAATGAACTTCTTGCAAATGGCTATAGGCATGGATAGGTTGCCAGCAAAGCTGAGCAGGGGTGGGAGGGTGGCAAGCATGATGATGATGCTGATAATCCGTCGTTGGTGGGTTATTCTGGACAAAACCAGTAGCATATTCTGCTTGGTATGGCTGATAAAAAGGGGTATGAACATCATTCTCATGAAATGGAGGGTGATAAGGCATATTCCCATGAAACATAGACATGCCTATCACTCAAAAAAGCTAGAAAATCATAACAGAGTACATTTTCTTGATTAAAACCTGAATCATACCAGCACCTGAACTGCTAAAACCAGTAGATAATCTCTCTAGAGTCGCCAGATGTGTAAAGAAAATACTTCTAAAAGGCTAAAACTACTGATGTACACACCAAACAGCAGTAACAATATGTATAAAATGGACTTCACAGTCCCACCGTGCGTGCCAAAAACTGTTGTCTCTCATATTTGCACCCTTGCTGAGTTGTAGAACTCGGCAATCTGGAGAAACATGGGATCTTTCCAGGTCTGTGGGTCACCTGTGATGGAAAGAACCTCCGGAGAAGGCCGGCTTCCTATTGATACTCCACCTATACTACTTGTACTAAGGTCTTTACAGAGAAAAGGGTAAGAAAGATTACATTAAAATGAAACCTACTGTTTAAGGTGATGCACCAAAAAATCATCAGAAAATGCACATAAATGACACACTTTAGAACCAGTAATAATAAGAACCCTTACACAACCCAGAAAAAATCATAATCCTTACATCATTACTTTGTAAGGAGGCTAAATAACAATAATCCTACAAAGGAGAAAGAGGTTTTCCCACTACCCAAAACTGATTGTTATCCCTTGCACATCTCACAACTTACAAAAATATGTAACCCCTGCATAAAGGCACCAACATGAAATACAGCTCCAAGGACAAAGAACATCACAAAGATCTGTACTAACACTGAGGACACACAATATCAGAAGAAATGGGAAGGCATAAACTGCTTATTACTGCCAAAAAGGTGTTACAATACTATATATCTCTGAAAAATGGGTTACAAAACTGTTCACTTCTGCAAAAGAACTCACAAAATTACAATACACAGAGTAGTGAATAATCAAAACCTTTTAAAAATGAATAAGGAAGAAGACTATATACTTCCTAAACAACTGTAAACAAATAAACATCCACCACTTCCATTCCCATGCATCTCATAAATGCCCACAAAATATCTCTCTAAAGTCCTCCAAAAAGTTTTCCTAAGGCATAAATGGTCAAGGCATGCCATCAACTATCATAAAGGCACCTGAAAATGTCATAGAATGCCTTTAAATGCTCTCTGAGGCTTCTGACATACGTCAAATCTGTGTCATAATCTCCTGTAGCATCATAAATAACTGAAAAATATCCCAATAGATGACATAATGACATATTTGCTGCATCTTAAATAACATTTAACTAAGAGGCTTATAATTATACCACCTTAGTAAATGTTTACAATTCCAAAATTATACAAGTCTATGCAGAAAAAATACTTATGACATAACAAATAACATCTAATTCCCTGATTTCTAGATTATGCAAAAAAATGGCGTAAAAATGTTTGTGACTCCTAGGCACAAAATGGCATGATTCCACATCCATGGCATATTCAAGAAATTAACCCTTATGACTCCCATATATATATATATATATCACCATGCCTTAGCTTCCACCTCTCTTCAATATCACCTTGCAACTCCATCATGAACATGCCTTAGCCTCCATAAGGCCACCGACCCATATGCAATCATAATGAATTTCTTTGACTTTTAAGGAGAAACAAAAAGGCAGATAAAACATGTTACTGTTGTGTGGTTACACAACACGCCCCATTTTGCATTATCAAAACAGGGACCCAACTTTTGGCTTGGCTTGTGTTGTTTGTTTTCTGGCGGTTTGGTAAAAATGAGTCAGGTGCATCATCATCATGATATTCGATGAGGTTGGTCATCATCATGAGGTCAGTTTGTCAAAGTTCATATTTTGTTTCTATGACCTCATATTTAGAAAGAGCTTGAAATTCCATGCAGGTTTGCCTTTTACATCACCTGAAAATTCGTCCATATGAGGGAGTTATGCACAGTCAAAGTTTTGGTCAAACCTGATAATCGCAAGTGATCATCATATTTTTATATCCTCAGTCATGTTGTCAAGGTCATCATGATCTTGATCGATCACCCGATAAAAATCATGCAGTCGAAATATCCGGACGTCAATCTTAGGTGATAGTGTGCTTTACCCGTCAAATGACCTTATGCGCATCGTGAGCATCATGTTTTGAGGGTAACCCGATATTTCATAACAACGATCATCCTGATATTATAATATCACCCTGCTTAGAAAGTCCACTATCTGCATATTTGCGTGCGCATGTCAAAATCCTATCAGAGGGTCATCATCCTGATCTTTCAAGGGAGGGTCATATTTGCTGATATTCGCTAATATGATGAGGACGTCATCATATCCTCCTGTTTTCCTTTTGCATGATCATGATGATCACCCTATCTTTTAAGGGGGGGTGATACTCTCAGTAGCATGATCATATTTTAAATATCACCCTAGCTCTAACCTGATGATGACCTCAATTCATCCTCATGCTTCGAAGCGGAATATGATGGTTACATCATCATGATATTCGATGAGGAGGATCATCATATTTTTATCCTGTCGTGTTGCCAAGATCATCATGATCTTGTTTGTCTACCCGACATTTCGTAATGTCCTCCTGCCGTGAAATATGACCTTAAGCAAATATCCTGATGACGTCATCCCAATCTGAAAAATGAAGAAGCAAATATCAGGATGACATCATCATCACATTTCCCTTCGACAGGATATTTTCCAGAACATGATCCGGTTCGCGAATATGATGATGATGTCATGTTCCTTTAAGTTTAACAAAAGCCCCGGATATCCTGATGATCATCATCATCCTGATCTTTCGAGAGGGTTACCTTGGCCGCAAAGGGGTCATATTACATTCACCACCTGATCATCTTCCTTAGGTGACCCGATATTACATTTATCCCCTGATCTTAACTAAACATGACGGTGACGTCATCTTTTGCATTTTAATGAAGCCCGGATATGACGATGACGTCACCATCATATTCCTATTCCTCAGCAGCAGGATCATATTTCATATCCTCCTATTTTCCTTCGACATGATGATGATGATGATGTCTTTCTTTTCCCCAATATACAGAAGCGAAACATGACGGTAACGTCATCTGGACATCCGGAAGGGGGAGCATCATATTTCCAAAATATCATGCAGACGAAAGTTTTAAGTCTTGCTGTTGGCCTTATCTTGAGTTATCATGCCGATAGAACATGTCTTCCTGATGGAAGGACATCATCATGATTTTTAGCATCGGTATAAGTTTCACCGTCGGCCTAATGTAAAATTTGTCATCCCGACCGTGTGTAGTCACGCCGATACATACATGATCATATTTGAACCTGATATACAAGAAAATGGGCGGGAAAACAGAGCGATAGAAATTTGAAGCCCGATTGCCTGTAGCTGCACATTTTGAGGCATGTTTAATAAAATGTTTAAATTCCTGTTGTTTATCCACATGATGATGAACTTAATGTTTGTCTGTTTACTTGCAGGAAGTCATGATGCTATTAGAGCTGAAGCTGAGCATTGCAAAGTTGCGCATGGAGGCAACATGAACCAGAAGTAAGGAGGATATTGTCAAATATGCTGTTTGCCAGCTAGAGACCGAATCAAATCAAAGATGCTGGAATATTCTGTGCCAGCTGTACATTTGCCAACTGGCGAAGCATGTGCTTTTCATCTGGACCGTTGATTGTTCTGGGAGGATCATGATCCTTGGATCGTTGTAACTGTTTTCTGGCATTTGCTCTATATAAGAGCCAGAGCTTGTCAAAAATAATGGGGGGAAATAGATAGAAATATCTGGCGCATTAGGGCCGATTACTATAGAATCAATTAGGAGATCGGATTACTGAGACTAATGAAGACTGAATTGTTGAAATGTCAAGGTTCTTTCTTCATATCACTGTAAATGTACCTGTTCTTGAGCATACTGAATGGATATGAAGTTTCAGATTACATCCTGATTGTAAATTTTACGTAATCTTCCTGTTGATTTCTGGATATGTACTGGTGAATGCTGTGTTCAACTGGAAGCGCTTTCATTTCATTACATGTTGTTATCAACTTTTCCTTTGAAGATTTGCACTAGATCATGCGGATTTGTGGAATGTCCTGGTGAAGTATGATTCTAGTTTCCTTCTTTTCATTGCATGTATGGGAGCTTGTATGTGGATCAGTGATCTAAGTCAAGTAGTTTTGGGAATCTCATTCTTTAACCCTTTTCCTTTTTTTAATTTCATAAATTCATCATCATAACTACAAATCATGATAAATAACAAGCAGAACAGAGAAATATGCTGACATCCCGTAGGTAACTGAAAATCATTAGCATATTTGAGTTAAATGCATGCAGTATTGAAAATAGCATGCAAAGAATTGCAAATAATGGTAGAAATCATGCAAATATCAGCCTGTAGGCACATTATTTAACTAAATTCATAGTGCAGAGGTAGAATTATTGGAGATTTATGCAGGGCAGACATACAGAGCAGGATATTTGAAGGAATAGTGATGAACTTTGCAGAAATACGTAAGGCCCCTGAATGGAAAACAGCAACACACATCAACCACTGAGTAACGTCAGTAGATTAAGACCTAATCAACAGAGACTTGGGATCATGAATTCTTTGAATTCATCGTATCTTTCAAGATGAGTAAAGGTTGTTGTGTAACTTTTATTCTATGTTTGTGAATGACTAACATCATGATCAACAGTTACATGGCCCCCATCTTGTATCATTGCTAGGATTGAAAAGATACCAAGTCCTCCCCATGGTGCATAATAGATAAGAATGATTTGTTTGCAAATAAAAGTCAAAAAACACACATCATGGATGCGAAGGGATATTAGGTCTATTCGACCAAACAAGGAGAAAAACCTAAAAGACACTTTCATTTGCATTTTACCTGTTGTTGGAACTTGGCCGCCGCCATGAGGGTTTAAAGGCGAAAAACACCATTTTTTGTTGATTCCTAGACCAGTCTTGGTCAATTCTTTGAGGAAACATGAGGTAGGATGCATTCTTTGAGGTTTTTGATTCTTTTGAAGTCGACTTGGGCCAATTTGGCCGTGATTCGACTACGTAATGATGCATTTTCTGTTGTTTTGAATGTATGGTCGACTCCATTCCTCTGTTGTGGTCGCATTTTTGACTGCTGTTTTGATAGATTTTTGCTATTCTTGATGTTTCTCTGATGGCCAACCTTCTGTTCCTCTGTCTTGTTTGTGTGAGGCCGTCATTGGAAGGTTTGGAAGGCAATCTCTGTGGTTTTTTCATAGTATTTGGCAAACAACATAGGTAATCATTTTATAGTGGTCTTTACTTCGTCTTTTTCTGTCTTTTTTTTTGCATTTGACCTTTGACTGGGTCGCGATTCTAAGGGGTTTTAAGTATTTTTATTTTGCAAGATTTAAGAACTTGTATTATGATAGTGCTGAGGCACGATTTCAAAGAAAACCTGAGCATTTATTCCTGCAAAACTACAAAAAACTTATTTTCTCTAAATTTTTTCACCTCATCTCACTGCCTGGGGCCGCGATTTGGACATTCTATGGGCTTCCATGCTTGAAATGAGTTGAAACACCTTCATTTTTCTCTTTCTGTTGCTGCACGTGAATGGCTTCTGTAGCATTGAACTTAAAAAATTGCATTTTCCTCTTGCTGTTTGCTGTCAGAAGGCACGACTTTGACTATATTTTTGAGTATGAATGCTTACTTTGAGCTGAAACTCTGTATTTTTCTTTTACATCTGCATTTTTGGGCTGAAAACAAGCTCCATCTTAACACCAAACTTAGAAAAAACATGGCATACTGTC
Organism: Cunninghamia lanceolata; assembly: GCA_027924645.1. Classification (NCBI taxonomy): domain Eukaryota; kingdom Viridiplantae; phylum Streptophyta; class Pinopsida; order Cupressales; family Cupressaceae; genus Cunninghamia; species Cunninghamia lanceolata. Next base: position 704,869 of record BSBN01001143.1, on the reverse strand, counting down.
TTGCTATTCAAAATCTATATTTTCTCTTATGCTGTAGCATGATCTTGAAACTCCATTTTTAGTGATCCTCCTTCAAAAGGTTCTGTGTATTTGAACCTAGAAAAATTTTGTTTCTTCTATCTGATGGCTGTGTATTTGAACTTGAAAATAGGGTTATGATTTTTTCTGGGTTGTGTAAGGATTCTTATTATTACTGGTTCTGAAGTGTGTCATTTCTGTGTATTTTCTGATGATCTTTTGGTGCATCACCTTAGACAGTAGGTTTCATTTTCATGTAATCTTTCTTACCCTTTTCTCTGCAAAGACCTTAGTATAAGTAGTTTAGGTGGAGTATCAACAGAAAGACGGCCTTCTCCGGAGGTTCTTTCCATCCCAGGTGACCCACAGACCTGGAAAGATCCCACGTTTCTCTAGATTGCCAAGTTCTACAACTCAGCAAGGGTGCAAATCTAAGAGACAATAGTTCCAACAGAGAGCCTTGGACTTTCCAAGAGATTTGGATCTCCCACAGGATTTGGATCTACCCTTCTCATCTTTCTTGTCCTTCTTTTTCCCTTTCTCCTTGGGTCTTCCATGAACTGCAAGAGCCTCTTTGGCTACCTCAGAAGACTTTCCCTGCATCTCTTCAGACAATAGTGAAGAAACCACTTCATCCATTTTGAATGTGGATGTGGTGCTTCCAATAGCCATGACAAGATGATCCCACGAGTCTAGCAAAGAGCAAAGCAAGGTCATATAGCGATCCTCCTCCTCCATCTTCACACCAACGGATGTCAATTGTGCAACCAACATGTTGAAAGTATTCATATGTTCTGCAACAGATCCTATGTCCTCCATTCAAAGAGAGTACAACTTCTTTCTTAGAAAATATTTGTTAACCAAGGATTTGGCTTGATACACATCTCCCAACTTCTTCCAAAGAAAGTTTGCAGTAGCCTCCTCATGGACATTTAACAGGACAGAATCAGCAAGACTAAGTCTTATGAGACTCTTAGCCTTCTGATCTTTGAGATCCCAATCAGCTTGTGTCATTACAGTTGGTTTTGTGCCAGAAATGGTTTCCCATAAATCTCTATCAACAAGCATGTCTTCCATCTTGAGCTTCCACAGCTCGAAATTAGTGCCATTGAATTTCTCCACCTCTATTCTTTCGGATGTGCTTGCCATCTTATCGCTGCAACAAGATCACATAATACTCTACATAGACTCCCACTCAACTTAAGATCAGCTCAAAAAAACCCTACCCAACAACTAGGACCAAAGGTGATCAAGCTCTGATACCAACTGAAAGGAAGCTAGATGTGCGGAAATCACTTCCTACACTAATCTAATGAGGGGAGAGCTCTGTAAATTCAATTTAATCCTTACAATTACAGTAACATGAAACATATAACAGAGATATTGCAGCAATACACATAGAACCAGAAAGAAGACAAAAGAAGAGAGACAAGATATATCGTGGGGAAAACCCTTATCAAGTGAAAAACCCACACTTAGAAACCTACACAATGTATTATCAAAACTAAATATGGTTTACAATACACTTGCAATGCAAGATTCTATAGTCTTCAGCACTTGTGTCTGGAGTCAATCCGGCAGCATAACAGTACCTGTCAATCACACACTACATCTCCTCCTCCAAGCACCTATTTATATAGAATATACAAGGCAAAATTGGCTCTATCTTGGAATGGGTGTCCAACTTGGCCTCATGGCCCAAAACCCACGCCTATGGACACTTGATCAACATTGTAGAATGTTGTTGACACTTGTCCATAGCTCCCATCCCAAAGAGGTCGCCTATTTCCAAAATGGGCTATGACAAATGCTCTTATGACTCTTACGATCGTCATAGAATCTATCATAGAAGTTACAACTTACAGATGTAAGAGAATCTATCATACACAGGCTATAAATAGCATATTCTCTTACAACATGTCATAGTCCACCTTGGGGTACCCAAAGATGTCTTTTTCAAAGATGCTTCATGACACATGTTTGCACCTGTCTTACAAGCTTCTATTTGCGACTCTTACATGTCATAACTTCGTCATAGGAATCTGTCATAACCGTTTCGGTCAACATGCCCTTACACAACATCCAAGATGCTGACACATGGAAAAAATCTCCTACCACAAAGTGGGATTCCTATCTCCTCATGTGAGGACAAAATTACAAGTTGTCATCTTCCATGTAGGATGACACATCACTGTGCCACATCCCACAAAATGACAATATGGAATTTACAATTAATTTACAACATAGGCAATGAATAAATAAATACAATCATAAATAATGCAAGGAATTACCAAGGTTGAGACACCTTAATTCCCAACAGTCTAGCTATTTTTCTGCATGTCGACCAAAGATCCTATGGTAGCCATAGCATTTTCAGCTTTGTTGTTCAACCTCAGGACTTGCTCAAAGTGGATTTCATGGAAGTACTTTTTGAAGTCATCCACCATTCATTTATAGGGTAGGAGATTATCATCTTTTGTCTTTTATTCATTGTTGACCTATTTAATGATGAGTTGGGTATCACTGTAGACCATTAGCTTCTCAATTTTCCACTGGATGGCCATTTGGAGTCTTGTGATAAGAGCCTCATACTCTGCCATGTCGGTGCATGGAAATGTTATTTTGTAGAACTTTGGTATATAATCTACTTGAAGGGTCACGAAGAGGATTCCTGCCCCCAAGCCTTGATGTGTGTAGGATCCATCAAAATACATCTTCCACTCTGTTGTAGGTGCTATTGCAAGAATTGACTCATCCAGAAACTCTGAATGGAGTGGATGCTCTGTAGGTATTGGTGCATCGGCTAGCTGGTCTACAATGACTTGTCCTTTAATTCCATTCCTTTTGGTATATTCTATGCCAAACTCACTTAAGATCATGATCCACTTAGCCATTCGTCCTATGAGAGTTGCTCTAGATAGTAGGTACTTTAGTGGATCAATTTTTTATATGAGCTTCGTCTTGTGATTGAGCATGTAGTGTCAGATTTTCTAAGATGTGAAGACAATGACAAGGCATCCTCAGTCAATGGGGGTGTAGTTAAGTTCATACACCGCTAAGGTACGGTTGATGTAATATATATCTCTTTCTTTCCCTTGATCATCGTGTTGTGCTAACAAAGCCCTTATCGCTATTTTTGTTGTGGAGATATAGAGTAGTAGGGAATGTCCTTGCTTTTGCAGAATGAGGACTAGAGGCGTAGCGAGATATTCTTTCAACTGGTCAAAGGCCTTTTGACAATGTTCATCCCATATGAATACTACATTTTTGCAAAGATGTTGAAATGGTTGGCATTTGTCAGCTAGTTGGGCTATGAAGCATCTTATTGATTGAAGTTTTCCCTGAAGGCTACATAGTTGTTTGAGATTCTTAGGTGGAGGCATTTCCACCATTGCTTTTACTTTTTCGGTGTCGACTTCTATGCCTTGTCTTGATACAATGTAGCCTAGGAACATTCTGGAGGTGACTCCAAAGATGCATTTCTTAGGATTAAGCCTCACTCTGTATTGTTCTAGCTGATCAAATATCTTAGCTAGCACTTGCAAATATTCATCCCTTGTTTTGGATTTTCCCAACATGTCGTCAACATAATCTTCCATGATGCTATGGAAGAGGTCATGGAATATTACTGTCATTGCTCTTTGATAGGTGGCTCCTGTATTCTTGAGGCCAAAGGGTATTATAACCCAGCAGTATGTTCCCCATGGACACATGAAAGTTGTCTTGTGTTGGTCCTCTTCGACGATCCTGATTTGGTTATAACTAGAATATCCCTCCATTAGCGATAGCATTTCATGCCCTGCTGTGAGATCAACAATGATGTCAATGTTTGGGAGAGGAAAGTCATCCTTAGGGCATGCTTTGTTGAGGTCCCTAAAGTCCGTGCATACGTAGATGCCCCCAGTGACTTTTGCTATGGGCTCAATATTTGAAACCCATTTAGGATAGTTGATAGGATGAATGAATCCCACATCTAGGAGCTTTTTTAGTTCTTCTTTGATGAGTAGTGCACTTGTGGATTCACTTTCCCGAGTTTTTCCTTGACTGGTTTTGCATCAGGATGTACAACAAGATGATGGACAACTAGTGTGGGGTCCAACCACGGCATATCAGTGTAGGTCCATGCAAAGTTGTGACTCCTTTGTTTAAAGAAGGCCAAGGATGCCTCTTGTTTTGCGGATGTAAGGGAAGCACCCAAAAGGTGATCTTTGGTGACTCCTCAATGTTGAGGTTCATTTCTTGTGATTCCTCTACAAGGATTGGTGACCTTTCTTGATATAGTTCAGGGACCTCGAGGAGACCCATTCTCTCATCTCCTAGTGCCTCAAGGAGGTTTTCACTAGGAGATATGTCCTTTATTTTGATTTTTTCTTCATCCGAAAGTGCCACAACATGGTTTTCACTAGGGGATGTTATTTTTGTTTTTATATTTTTGCGACTGAGAGATAGGGATGTCTCCCCAAAGAATGTGGATGTTTTTAATTCCATGATGTAGCCAACTTTATGATCTCCAAGGGATAAGTGATCTCAAACCCCCATTAGTTTAGTTATTGCTTCATCATTTTGTGCGACATCGAGGACCGGAGGTCCTTGTTGGTCCCAATCAATGAGTTGGGGAGATACGAGTGGAAAGTCATTGGATGTTGATGGCATGGTGGATAGGTTGTAGATGGTGTGGATGGAGGATTCAAATAATTTGGTGAAAGAGTCTTGATAATCCTCTTCACTAGTGTTTTTGATTAAATGGGAAAAGCTCTCGCAACCTCACTTAAGATACATTCAATGCTTGTGGGGGTAGGCTCTTGTTTTCCATACCCCAAACCTCATAGGTAGGGATTTCTTATTGCTTGGATAGGTTCAATGATCCATTTCTCGTGTAGGCCTATATCGCCTTGTCCTTTATAACCCATGTGTTTGACAATTTCTAGACCCTTGCCATAGTTTTCAACGGGTAGAGTAGGAGTTGCTAGTTCTTCATCTTCATCTTTGTAGAGCCATGATGAAATATCTTCAAGGACATCTTATTCCATCAAGTGTTTCCTTTCAAAGATGGGAGACGGGTTACATTTGATGATCACTGTGGAGACGTCTTTAGGTGTACCAAATGTTTTGGGGGTTGGTAGAAGTTGCCCTACACAAAAGGTGTCGTGTAGGCCGTAATATCCACACCTAAGGTCACTTGCTTTGATCTTGATCTCAAGAATGGATAGTGGTGATGAGGTGGATGCGATGTTGGAGGGGTTGATGTAATTGGTGGATGGTTTTAGTTGGGAAGTCGATGGTTTGATGGCATTGTTGTAGGGGCATAAATTCTTATCATGTCCTTCCAAGAATGTGCAATATTGAAAAGGACGTGGGTCGACATAGATTGTGACTTATGTGCCATTGAATGGGAACTTAAGGCATTGATGGTATGTGGATGGAATGGCTTGCATGGTGTGGATCCATGGGTGATCAAGGAGGATATTGTAAGGGAGATCAAGATCAAGCACTTGACATTTGGTCTCCAAAATCTTCTGTCCAACTTAGATGGGAAGCTCGATGGTTCCTTTAGATAGACGCTCAGTGTTAGCATATCCCTTGATGGTGATGATCTCACTTGAGTCTACAACCACATCAAAATATCCCAATTATTTTATTAATTTAAGAGTCCAAAGGTTTAGGCTGAAGTCACCATCAATTAAGACTCTTTTTATGGTATGTTTGTGGATGTGTACTTCAATGTGGAGAGCTTCATTATGGGATGTGCTTGTTGTGGGAAGGTCTTTCTTAGAAATGGTGAGATGATGTGGTGATGTGATGTGTCCCACCATGGCTTGGAATTGATCAACATTCAAGTCGGTACAGACGCGAGTCTCCATCAAGGCTTTGTCAATGACTTCCTTGTGGAGAGGGGATGTGTGAAGCAACTCTAGGATAGAGATTTGCGTGGGGGTCTTCCCAAGGTGATTGAGAAGGTTGTACTTGTTTGTGGGTGGGTGGCTTGTGAGTGTGGATGTAGAAGGTTGATCATTGGTGGTTGGGGATCCTCTAATGGAGATACGACCAGGATGGGTGGTAACAGCACAATTAGGTGTCTTAACCCTTATGGTAATGGTAGTAACGCGGTTGAAAGATTCTTCTATATGACCCATGACATAATCGAAAGAAGAGGGTGGAGGGACAACATTATAGGCTTGGTTAGATGATGAGGCTTTTCCTTTGTTGTGATCAGGAAGTAGATCCTTGTGAGCTCCTAGATTTGCATTTGGCGATTGTTTGGGTGGTTCATCAATGGTTATATCATGACAATCGACAAGGTCTTGAATACAATTCTTTAACCTCATACAATTGGATGTTTTGTGTCCCTTTACACTATGGTATTCACTTGATATGCATTTTCATTAAACCACGAGGGTTTAAATTGGTTGCCATCATATGGTCTAATGGCAGGTAGTTGGATGAGGTCAGTCCTCAAAAGGTTCCTCAAGGCATTTTCTATGGGTTCACCCAAAGGTGTAAATATTTATTTTGGTGCATTAGATTGTCTTAGCAGTCCCTTTGGAATGTTAAAATTATTGTTTCTTGTTGATGGGCTGGATGGTGTAGTGGTTTGTACATTTTTAACATTCTTAATGTCAATGACACCGTAGCTAAGGGTGTTTTTACTCTTACCCCAAAAGCGGGGTTTTTCTTGTGATTGGTAGTTGTTGCTCTTGTTGGAGTTTTTGTTGTTGCTATTGACCTTGTTATTAGTGTTTTTGTTGTCGTTTTCATAGTAAATTTTGATATCTCCCTCGGCTATGAGAGCTCTTTCGATTGTGGTTCCTTTATCAATGACCTCTTCAAAGGTGGATGCACATTGAATTTGGAGGTGGAATCCATCTCTTGTTTAAGGTTAGTCACAAACATAGTGACCAATTGTTTTTTAGGGATGGGCCATGGAAGTTTCCTTTCTAAGCCTCTCCGCTGTTGCAAGAAGGCGGTGAAGGATTCCCCATTCCATTGTTTGGTGTTACAAAGGTCTGTCATGGACACGTCATCTTCAAAGTTGTAGGAGAAGTGATTGACAAACTTCTCTGCAAGTTCGTGGAAGGTCTTGGTACCAGGGGGAAGGTGGGCAAACCATTCGGTGGCTTGGCCTCCTAAGCTTCAGGAGAAGAGTCTCATTAGATATGTACCATCATATGAGACTTCTAAGCAAGCTATGTAGAATTCCCTAAGGTGTTTCCTAGGGTCCCCTTTCCCTTTGTATTTGTCAAATTTAGGTGTTTTGAAGTTCTTAGGGAAAGGCGGCATGGGGATGGTTCGATCAAATGGGTATGGGCAAATGTCTTCGAATGAATATTGTTTTCTTTTGTGCCCATGTTGTATGTCCTCAACCTTTTGAATTAAGGATTTCACAATGCTTGATAGGTCTTGGGTGGGTGGTGGTTGTGGTATGTTTGATTGTTGTAGTGGGATTAAATGTTGAAGGAAGTTTAGGATTTGTTAATGTTGGGGTGGGCTTTGGGCTTGATTTTGTTGATGTTGTGGGGTTTGATTTTGATGTTGTTGGTAGGTGATAAGTTGTTGTAGGATATGTGGTGCAATTTATTATTGTTGATTTTGATTTTGTAAGGTTTCAATGGAAGATGATACAATGGGTGGTTGTGAAATGGAGGTTGGGAAACGAGGGGTTGTGTGTATGTGAAATTGGATGAAGGGTTGTTGCATGGATTATTGTTGGTTGCATTGTAAGGTGGTTGGGAAAATAATTGCATCATGAAGGCTATGGTGTTGGCGTCAAGTTGAGGTACACTTGTGGAACCACTTGTGTGTGTGGTATTGTTGGGGATGTTATGGGTGATTTGGGGGGTAGATGTAGTTATGGTCAATGTTGATGCGGAGGTAGGGATTGATGTGGTTGATGTGGTGGTGTTTTATGATGAAGGTTGAGATGTGTTGGGGACATTGTTTGATGAGGATGGTTGTGACATGGTAGGTTGGTTGGGTACATTAGCACCATTTTGAATCAAGAATTCAAGATACTTCTTAGGGTTTGATTTTAGGACTCAGTCTAGTAAGTCCATGGAGTTAGGATCTTGCATAAAATCTATTACTTCTTGATCGGCATTGTTAGTGTTGGATGGTGGTTGCATTTGTTTGGCTCCCCAAGGGTTTATCATAGCATTGGCATCAAATGGTGTTTGTTGTTGGACTTTAGGGACATTGTTTTGATCAGTGTTAGGCATTCTAATTCCTCTATATGAATCCATTTCCTTGTTCTTCCTAGCTTGGGACATTGTTTGTGGCATATAATGAAAGGTTATGGATTGGTTTGAGTTGGTGGTGTGAATTAAGGCTTGACCTTAGAGATCGATTTTCAAAAGATTTTGGACCAAATGTGGATGGATAAGTAGGTGATTTTGGGTGACCTTAGAGATTGATTTTTGAGATATTTTGGACCAAAGGTAAATGGATGCATGGATGATTTTATGATAGATTTTGAGGATGATTTTTGGGTGGGTGATCAAAGGGTACTTAGGTTAAATTTGGATGAGGATTTTGGAATGGATGACTAGGGTATACTTGGGATAAATTGGGATAATAAAGCTACTTTGGATACTTTGGTTTTGGATAAGTGATATGAGGGATACTTTGGATAAATTTGGGTGATGATTGATAAGGATAACCAAATCAAAAGAGGGCTAAAAATAAATCTAGATCTTATGGATTTTAAGGATATTTCTCTATTTACTTAAGGTGGACTAAGACACTTAAGCAAAAAAAGAATGGGGATTATTTCACTTGGGGTAGACAAGACCTCCAAGCAAAATGAGGAACCTTAGAATTCACTAACTTAGGAGTAGTCTAGGCTCCTAAGCCAATTTATCCCAAGGTTGATAAGGCTAATTTATAAAATAACTTAAGGTAGACAAATGCTTAAGCTATCTATAAATTAGGGGATGAAGGATGATATATAGATTTAGACTTGCACAAATTTGATTTGGGGGATGATTTTGGATATGTTGATTTGATTTGATTTGGCTAAGGTTGATTTTGAATTGATGTTGGATGATGATTGATTTGGTTGGGCTAAGGTTTGAATACTTAGGTGAAGGTTGGGATGATTTGAATTAGGGTTGGTCTATGGTTTGGATGATGTTGGACTTGGACGAAGGGTGACTATGTTGGTTTGGTTTAAAGTGGATGAAATGAGGTCAAAGGTCCAAGAATCAAAATGTTTCTCTAAGGTCAACTCGATAGATGTGGGAGGATGGACTTGGACTAGGGTTTGGATGGGATGAATAAGTATTTTAGACTTGGATGGAATTGGAGTGAAAGGTTGGGGATAATAATTGATTTGGAATTGAGATGGGTGAACTAAGGTCAAGGGTCCAAGATCAAAGTGATTTTATCTAAGGTCAAAATGGGATGATGAAATTGGACAAAGGATGGACTTAGGTGAAGGATTTTGGAATGATCTTTTGGGATGATGGCACGTCACAAGGATGTTTGAATTTTTCTAGGAAAACCAACTATAGGACACTTAATGATTTTTGGTCACATGAGTAAATGGCGCTAAAGTCTGGCCCAATAGTGCTAACAGTTGGCCCAATGGTGCTAACAGAATGACTGATAGTGCTGAAGGATGGACTAAAAGTGCTGAAATAGGGTATGTTAGATGGTGCTGACAGAGGTTCTGATAGCGCTAAATAGAGGACTGATAATGCTAATTAACTGTTCAAAGGTTGGACTTGATTGATTTTGATGGCAATTTTGGATTTTTCATATTTCAAAGGTTCTTAGCAAACATTAAATCAAGCAAAAGACACAATGGCTTGACTCAAGGTGGACTTGGATAATTGGTTTATATGGGCTTCGATAAAGAAGACACACCATTCACATGAACATCCTAGAAATTAGTCAAGTGGGAGTGTCATACCTTGTAAATCTCACAAAAAATGGTCGTGGGTCAACCTTATCTCAAAAGTGAACCAAGGTTCCCACTCCCATTAATATCTTTGTGCCATAGATTGGATAGATAGGGAAAAAAAGGTCATGGACCACCTTACCCCCTTACCTTGGAGACTTTCATCTTGCCCAAAGTAGACCCTATCTCAAGTATAGCGGTACGGTGAGCAATCTTCACCTCCTACTGCAGCGGTACACCACAAGGTATGACAACCGAAAGGTCTTAACCTAGCATAGTACAAGCTTCTAGGGACTCCTCTTCATACACAAGGTACATGAGGCCCAAAACTGTGAACACTGGCCTGTTGAAGGGATGTGGCAAGCCACTTCAGCTTGTATCCAGAATCACCAAGGGCCCCAAGGTTGTCCCAATGACTACGCGACTAGATTGGGGTACAAGTTTCCTTCTCCCCGCTTTGATATACCCCGTCGGTACACATGGTTGAGGTCATCCCTTGGGGTGATGAAATCCCCAAGAAGGCCTCATAAGAAGAAACTATCCCTTACTTTTGATCACCCAAGATCACACTAGGTGTGAGGGGAGAGCATACACAAAAGGATAACCCCTTCAGGATAACACTAAAAAGTGATAAAAGATGTTTGAGAGTAGACTTTTGATCCCCAAGATCACCCTAAGGTGCAAGGGGAGACCATACATCCACAAACAAACCAAACACGACAAACAATGGTTAATTCCCAACTAAACTAATTAGGTACAACTAACCTAATGATAAAAAGGACAACTTTGACAAGCATCCCTACACCAAATTAGTTAACAATTTGAGAGATTAATCTTGAACAAATGTTCTTGGTACCTACAAAAACTAGTTAGACCCCCGCACAGACCTATACTTTTTCTCAGAAAAGTGGCACTAAAACAAAGACAGATAGCACTAACAGTAACATCGATAGCACTAAACAGTCTGTAGATAGTGCTAAAATAGGGGATAATAGCACTAACAGTTGGGCAGATAACGCTAACAAATGGACTAATAGCACTAAAACAAAGGCATTAAAACAAAAAACAATAGCACTAAAATAGTGACCAATAGCGCTAAAATATTTTTAAAAAAAGATTTATACCTATCTGTTACCTATCTAGAAACTAGTGGCATTGTTCTGGGTCCCGATAGCACTAAATCGCAGAAAAATGAGCAACTTGCACAAAAACATAACCTTCTTATGCCCAAAATGATGAAATAAAAGTGTTAGAACTCTGCAATGTTTGCTAAAAGAGTTTAACAACATATTAGCACTTAAAAAAAGAGCCTACGGGGTTAGATGTGCAAGCCCAAAAATTAAACCTAAGTGCTCTATTCAAAATATGATGACAAAGTGATAATGGAGCCCCTTTGTTGGCAAGAGACACTGTGTGGCTTCGTGAGTGTTGTCATTGATGGCAACAAAGTCCATCCCACACATCCGCAGGACATGGTATGTCTATACTGGAAGTCAGATTGAAGAGTATTTTGGTTCGGTGAGCAAGAACAGAGCTTGCAGCAAGGTCCGACAATCAGGTTCGGATCTCTCAGAGGAAGTATCTCAGTAAAATGCAGACTTGGGGAAGTCAAGAGGAGTACCATGACTGATACATTCCAAAGATTGAGCCTTCGGTGATGAAAGAGTGAAAAGATATGAGCACCTAAGTGTTGGGTTCCTGTTTGGCAGAGTAGACTGAGGAAGAACTGACCGGCAGAGCATCAGACCTTAATCCGGATGAGAAATTGATGGTGATCAAGTTTCTTAAGGGATCATTCATGGTTGGCTGACATGATTGATGACTTCTGCAACTATCTTTTTGATACACATCACTTCGTAAGCATGGATTCAGCTGACAAACTAGAGTTTGGAAATATCTTGAGTTTTTCGAATGCCGACTAGAAAGGTGTTGAAATCCTTGATGCGGATATATATACCAAATTGATTTCGGTATGAAGAAGTGTGTGGTGTATTGTGGTGTGCAAAGAAAAGTAGAGAGCAATGTGGAAGCAACTATACAAATCTGGGATGTGACAGAACAGCAGCACCAAGAAGAGGAAGAATGAAGTGTTGTAGATTAGTGTATTGAGCCTAACCGGAACTGAACCTCAGCATATGTGAATGCCCTTGATCAGTTCAATCACATGGTTAATTTCTTTATACCTTGTAGATAGTGAGTCTCTTGTAGGCAATGAGCCTCTTATGAGCAGTGTGCTCAGGCAGTAAGTCCTAATTGGCAAGTGCCATTTTGTACTTCTATTCTTTTAACAGAGAATACAATCTTGGGTTAATCACCCTGTGGTTTTTTCCCTTAATAGGGTTTTCCACGTCAAAATCATTATGTTATGTGTGTTGAGTTTATTTTTGCTCTCATGTTCATGTATGCTTATATGTTTTGATACTGCACTAATCATTAAAGAAGAAAAGAAAGTCAAATAATTAAGATAACTGATTCACCCCCCCTCTCAGTTATCAACAATTGGTATCAGAGCAAAGTTCCTCCTAACAGAGCTTAATAGCTTGAGGAAGATCTAGGCATCTCAATGGATATGTATGGCATGAGGGATCAACTTTAGTCTGCCCTAGATGATCTTGAGCAATCTCACTCTAAAGTCAATAACTTGAGGGAAAGACTCAAAGAAGCTGATGATTTCATAAATGAACTAAAAGAGAAACTGAGTATCTCTATGAAAAAGAGAAAGGAGCTACTTCAACAATTAGCAAGTCAAAATGAAGCCAATGATACTAATGAAGATCTAAATGAGAAGAACAAGTTATGTGAGAAGCTATCAAAAGAGGTCATTATGGTAAGACATGAAATGGAATCAGGGGTTATGAAATTCACCCAAGAAATTGAAGAAAAGAGAAAAATTGAAGATAATCTCAAACAATCTCTCAAAGAGAAGTTAGAAGACTGCCACAAAATGGATAGAATAATCAAGCATCTGGAATCTGATCTTGAAGAAGCTAGAGATAATGAAGAACAACTTGAGAATCAGATTGACACACTTAAAAGGGATCTTCAAACAGCAAATGAATACAAAGAGAAATTCAAGATAAGCTCTGCTCAACTAGAAGTTCTTCTTGAAAGCTAAAAGAGGGTAGATGACAAGCAAGGCTTGGGGTATGAGAAAGGTGAAAGCTCTGGATCTGGCTAGAAGAACTCTGGATTAGCAAATCCAAGGAACAGGCCTAGAAGACCTCTGGTAAGACAACTAAATGCCCAAAGATATCCATCCTTTAATGGATACTGCCACAATTGCAATAACTTTTGTCATAAAGCAAATCAGTGCATAAGAAGAATGAATTAGACTAATTCGTCCTTCTCCAGACAGTGTTTTAACTGCAAAAGGTATGGTCACAAATCTCATGAATGTAGAAATATGCAAATAAACAATTCATTCAATGGTAGATGTTTTGCATGCAATAGAATGGGACATATGGCTAATCAATGCAGATCTAGAGGATATCAGTTAAATATGCAAAGAAATATTGTTTGCTACAATTGCAATAGATCTGGTCATATTGCCAAATTCTGCAGAAGTAAAAATATGGATTAAAAGGGTCTAGTGCATCATAATCAAAATCAAGACAAAGGAAAAGGAAAAATGAATGCGGATGAAATTCAAAGGGAGATGAACAAGATTTGGGTGAAGAGAAGTACAGAAAATGTTGGGGATGGATCCGTGCCAGAATCTGGTGCTAATATTCCTTCCAGAAACTAAATAGATGAGCTCTGGCTCAAGGGGAATCACAAAAGAAAACAATTTCCCCCAGCTAGTCAATTGGTGCCTAAAATTGGCACATGAAGTGTTGCGGATTGAAGAGTTCTCAAGAGATATCTAAATAACCCATGGTAAAAGATCTGCAAGAAGTTTTGAAGAGGTTAATCATCCAAGATTGATCTGGTTTAACAATCATCTGGTAAGAGTAGGATTTTCACAGTTAGATCTGGGATGATTCAAAATTTGAGGTATCTTGATTTGCGGATAAATGGAATGATTGCAGAAAGGAAGATAGATTGTCAATAATCACCAAGAATAACTCTAAGTACATCTCAGTGATCTAGAAAGATCTCTCAGGACAAGGAGAACAAGGCAACCAAAATAACTTAAGTTGTGCATTTATTGCAAAATGGAATTAGGGTTTGCACAGAAATAAAAGGGTTCTTTTGTTGATCATTTGCACATTTGCATTCGAAGAAGAAGAAAGAAGGAGATCTGCAACAAGATTGCCTCAAACCTCTCGAAGATCAACCGCAGAAGTCGATTCAACCAACAATCTTATCCGGCTCATATCGTGAACCCTAGAGGTGTAAAAAGGTATTTTCGCTCTTGAATATCTCTCTCTAAATCTTTTGAAAGATGGCTACTCTGAATGTTGTCAAAATCACTGATAGGCCACGTCCTAAGTTCAAGAAACACCCTTACAAATCTCTAGAAGTTGATCCTTTAGGCACTTTCTCTAGCATTCCGCATGGGATTTTGCATGTAGAAGATGTTAGGGCATACATTCATGTGAATATTGAGGAATTTTGGGAATCCAAGCTGATGGATGTCTATCACAAGCAGTTAATAGATGAATCATTTGAACTCAAACCTCAGTACAAGGCCATCCGGGATAAGCATTTTGGACACTGCATCCATTTCCCCTGTTTTACAGAAGATGAATGGGTCCGATATGTTCTGAGCAGAATGCATGACAACTTCATGTGGTTGATGAGGCCATTTAAGATCACAAAAGATGCCATTAGGGCGATAACCGGATTGCACTCATCCAGTGGGTTGCCTGCTCTCAAATCAGTCAAAAACCAAACTATAAGTGAGGCTACCGGATCAAAATTTGACAAGAGGGCAATGACAATAAAAGACATCATAGATCTGGATATCAAATTTGCCTCTATGGTAATTGGTTACAAAATCTATCACTCCATCAGGGAAAACTCAGTATCTGAAACTGCCATATATACTGCATATGAAATGCTAAGGAAAAATGTTGACTATGATCTTTGTGAGCTTCTCCTGAACCAACTGTTAGAGAATCTACAAAAAATAAAGAAGGATAAGAAGAATTCATTCAAGTATGGTGGCTTGATTCTATGTTTATTCTTTTACTATATGAATGAGCTACCTGGATCTAGTGGTTGGATATGGCAAAATGATAGACCAGTAGCCATACAAATCAAAGATTATATGCATGGGCTTGGTGATTCCAAGGCACAAAATACAGCACTCTGGGGCTACTTCAAGAACATTCAAAGTATGATGCAGGCCAGAGAAAGAATCCCCCAATCATTGGTTGAGGAATACAAGGATACAGTGTGCTTTATGGTAGACACTGATGGAGGCAGTGGAGCCAAGGATAGTCTGGATTATGCCAATGGGGTATGAGGTTGATGAGAAAATCCTAGAGCTGCATATCCAACATCTATTGAGTCAGCCCAAGGACCCTAAGCAGAAAGGTTTGGAACCTTTCAAGAGTTAAGTGTGAAGATTCATGTTGAGCTAAGACAACTGGAGATGAGAAGAGAAGTTGAGGAAGTTGCCAAAAGATTTGGCATTTATAAAGAAGCAGTCGATGCAAATAGAGAAAAACTAGAAAGAGCAGAGAAAGAAAAATAAGAAGTAGAAAGAGAAAGTGATCCGATGCAAGCCCCCTCCCGGACTAGATCCTCCAAGAGCTCTGCACCTGCCACCTCTGAGAGCCAAAAAGCCTCTAAACCGGAAGCCAAGACATCCAGAAAGGGTGAGAAGAGAACAAATAAAAAGGCCACAAGGTCATATACAAGTCAAAAAGATGATGAAGAGACAGAAATAGATGAGGAAGTTAAGAAAATGAAGAAGAAAAAGAAAACTTCTATGGAATCATCTACTGGCAAAAACAAAGAAGAAGAAGAAGAAGGGTTTGTTGAAAAGCCTACACTCTCCATTGATGATATCATCAAATCAGTCACTGTGGATGGGAATCTGAAACCAATGACTAAATTTTATGATGAATATAGTGAAGCTGACTAGAAGATCTTACAAGATGCAACAGTCAGATATCTAAACATCTATAATAAAGCATTCATTGAAATTATATCTCTAATTCCCAAAAGCCTAGAGAAGGAACTTTAAATGAGGAAGGACAATGCCAAGGAAAAAGACCTAGAAATCTAGGAGCAGATTGCTATCCAACTCTATCCTTCCATTACCCCTCAACAAATGAACATGATCTTCAAGGACTGCAAGGATGAGTTCCGGAGCGAAGCAAGAATGAATGAACTTATGCTTGGAAAGACTGACCAAGTGGCAAAAGAAATAGAAGATATCCTCCATAATGCATTTAAAAGATTCAATCTTCCTGTTATAGAGGACTTAGGTGATGAACCTTCTGACATGGATGTCGAAGGATTAAGTGTTTCAAAGGAAGACTCTACTGAGAAAACTACAGAAGAATCAAAGGAGATAGGTGAAGAATAGACTAAGAACTTGGATTCCTCTGCTCCGAAAGAGGAAGTCCCTAAAGAAGTAAACATCTCTCTTCTGGATCCCCCTGCTAACTCCAAAACTAAAGGAGAAGAAAGAAAAGATGAGAAAATTGGTCAAGAAGAAGAGGACAAGGGAAGAGAAAAAGATCAAATAGAGAAAACCCCAGATGACAGCTCTGAGGCCACAGAAGGAAAGAAAACTCTGTCTCCGGCAAGAGACACTGCAGAAGTTGTTAAAGACTTCTTGACAAAAGAAATGATGGAATTAGATGAACAGGAGCTCTTCCAAGGACCACTCAATTTTGACTCCCTCTCTCCGGTCCAGACAATGAAGGTAGCATCTTTTGCTCAAGCCAAAGCAAAAGAAAAGCTTCTAAAGTCACACATGGAAGACTGTGAGCTGATAGAGATTGCATCCGGTGTGTTGGAGAAGATCATGCCATCCTTCCAGAAGGATCTTTCGGCCTCCTCATCTAGTAATCTAAAATCTCTTGTTAATTCTGTTAGCACACATTTTGATTCTTTGGAGAAAGCAGTAGAAGAGAAAGTCCAGAAAGAGTTTTTGGGTAAGAGATTCTCTAAGGTACAAGGACTTATAACAAATGATAGGAGAAATTTGGATATTGGGATAAAGAGCTTAGAAAATGCTCTTAAAGATGGTGGAGACCTATACAAATTTTGTCTATCTTGGTCCACTGTGACAGCAGATATCACCAAGAAGGTGGAAGAACAAGAGAGCAAACTATCAAGTTTATCTCAAAATTTTGATCCTCTCACCTCTTCCATAATAAATCAAGAATGTCAAACTATTGCAGCTATAAATGAAATAAAGAAGCTTGAGAAGGATAATAAAAATACAAAAAGCAAGCTAAGTGAACTAAGAGGAACAATTATTCCCCAGTTAGAGGCCATGCATGAGGCCCTAACTAATACCCAGACCACAACCCGGACCAGTAATCCGGTAGACCTAAAGAGGGCAGAAGCTTTTGTATTTTTGCTAAGTGGTCATATTTCAATTTTAGATTGGATGAAGAAGAGTCAGGAAACCGAAGTGGTATAGTTGAAGACCACCTTTGCAGATATACTTCAGTATATGTAAGTATAACATGTATATATATTTATGTGGCCAAGTAAAGATTGTTTTTGGGAAATTTTGGTGTGTGGATTCTACCCTTTGCCATTGATGTCAAAGTGGGAGTGAGGAGTAGTGAAAAATGTGGAATCTAGCTAAGGGGGAGCTCCGAAAAAGTGTACATAAGAATAGAGCATCAGCCAAGGGGGAGTGTGCTATAACACTTAGTCATTTTTCACTAAGTGTTGCCATCAATGCCAAAGGGGGAGATTGTTGGCAAGAGACACTGTGTGGCTTCATGAGTGTTGTCATTGATGGCAACAAAGTCCATCCCACACATCCGCAGGACATGGTATGTCTATACCGGAAGTCAGATTGAAGAGTACTTTGGTCTGGTGAGCAAGAACAGAGCATGCAGCAAGGTCTAACAATCAGGTCCAGATCTCTCAGAGGAAGTATCTCAGTAAAGTGTAGACTTGGGGAAGTCAAGAGGAGTACCATGACTGATACATTCCAGAGATTGAGCCTCCAATGATGAAAGAGTGAAAAGATACAAGCACATAAGTGTTGGGTTCCTATTTGGCAGAGTAGACTGAGGAAGAACTGACCGGCAGAGCATCATACCTTAATCCGGATGAGAAATTGATGGTGATCAAGTTTCTTAAGGGATCATTCATGGTTGGCCGACATGATTGATGACTTCTACAACTATATTTTTGATATGCATCACTTAGTAAGCATGGATTCAGCCGATAGACCAGAGTTTGGAAATATCTTGAGTTTTTTGGATGCCGACTAGAAAGGTGTTGAAATCCTTGATGCGGATATATATACCAAATTGATTTCGGTATGAACAAGTGTGTGGTGTGTTGTGGTGTGCAAAGAAAAGCAGAGAGCAATGTGGAAGCAACTATACAAATTTGGTATGTGACAGAACAGCAGCACCAAGAAGAGGAAGAATGAAGTGTAGCAGATCAATGTATTGAGCCTAACCGGAACTGAACCTCAGCATATGTGGATGCCCCTGATCAGTTCAATCACATGGTTACTTTCTTTATACCTTGTAGACAGTGAGTCTCTTGTAGGCAGTGAGCCTCTTATGAGCAGTGTGCTCGGGCAGTGAGCCTTAATTGGCAAGTGCCATTTTGTACTTCTATTCTTTTAACAGAGAATACAATCTTGGGTTAGTCACCCTGTGGTTTTTTCCCTTAACAGGGTTTTCCATGTCAAAATCATTGTGTTATGTGTGTTGAGTTTATTTCTGCTCTCATGTTCATGTATGCTTATATGTTTTGATACTGCACTAATCATTAAAGAAGAAAAGAAAGTCAAATAATTAAGATAACTGATTCACCCCCCCCCTCTCAGTTATCAACACCCTTAAGGTTCAGGATCCTATCAAAAACTAGAGAGCTTGTCACGTCTCAGACTTTGATGCTTTCTGAACTTACCTTATGTGGAATTATTTTATAGATAATTATGTGTGGTTGAATAAATATTATTTTAATGAGAGAGATGAAATACGTAAATGATTATTTTATTTTGGAAAGATGAAATGCAACGAATATTATTTTATTACGAAATGATGCAATATAGAAAATGTTATTTTGGAATGATAAATTATAGTGCTTCGGCTATTTAGACACTAACCTATTAATGGGAATCTGAGTCTTCATGAGTTGTAGGTTGTCGAAGGCAAGGGTGTGGTTAAGGTAGAGGAGGTTAGTAGCCTAGCAAGGTTAGGATGGAGTGGTCTCTCACACACATAAACACTTAGAAATCGTATAGTTGCATTAATTAATTATATTGTATTGTTTCTTATTTTATGGTTGGTTATTTAATTAATTGGTGATTAAAATTAAATGCTCATAGAAAATAAAAGAAATAGTTTTAATTTATTTATTTCTTGATTTTATTTGAAGAATAGAATTATTATTATTTATTGTTTTATAGATAATTGTGATGCAAGCTAATAAATCATGTTTGTTATTAAATATTAGTTTTATTTGATAAATTAAAAATAAATCAAACAAAAGAAAACAAGATTTAGAAAATGAAACAATGAGAAAGAAAACAATAGAAAAATAGAAAAAGGACTTAAATTTAGAAAATAAAACACAAAAACAAAGCAAAAAAAAAAAAGAAAGAAGAAAAGAGAAATAAAATAATAAAAGAGATTAAAAACCCTCATTTTCACAACACAACATTCATTCACAATTTCCAAATCTTAAAAATAAAACAGAGACATAAGAATTGGAGGTTTGGCAAAATGGAAAGAAGAAGATTTCAGATTGGGCAAGCGAAACATTCAAAGAACAAGAAGAAAAGAGGAGATCCATGAAAGATTCGACTACAAGGGAAGCGCTATACAGGTATTTACCCAATCCGTAATTATCAATGTATGCAACAAAGATTGAGTGGCTATAGTTTGTAATTTCTGATGTTATTGTTAGCTATTATATGTATATTTAAGTTTGTTGTCCGCAATCAATATTACTATATAAATAGCATCAATTTTCCTATGAAGGCGTATTTATATTCATTATAAGTATCATTATTATATTGCAAATTATGGATATATATATATACATTATTATTATTGTTTGTATACCATTGTGTATAATAGGTATGGCTGTTTTAATATAAACTTATACTATTGATACAATTTATAAAATAATGACATAATAATATGGTATATATGTTTATGCTACAGAAGCCGTATGCCAGGCTAAATTGCTGTCATAAATTCTACTAAGAATATTTGAATATTTGTAATTACTACTATGCATTTGTTCTATGTAAGTATGTATCGACATACTTGCAATGTTAAAATTTGCGTTGAATTTAATAGGAACTCCATCGAGTTCCAATCATTGGATATATTTATATATTATACATTGTTAAATGAATTTGGAGTCTCAGTTTTAAATTTTTGATTGGGCTGATCAAAGGCCTCAAGGAGCCTATGAAGGTCACTGCATGTGCAGCGACCTCCATATGGAGGTCGCAGTCCTAATAGGGACTACGACATCCATAATGAGGTCGCGCTCCTTTCTCTCTGTTGTTAATAAATTTATAAACTTCTATGTAAAATATTTGATCTTTTTCAATTTTATGCTTCATTTTTATATGATACGCATAATACATTTCATTTTTATTATACTATTCGGTGCCATATGGAGTTCATGCCAGTGCTTTTCTTTGCATAATCTAAATCAATTATATATATATATATTTGGAGATATATATTAAACTGTCAAGATTTTATGTTGATGTCTAAGAAATTAGATACTGTAACTGCTCCATACATATGTATAATTTATTGTTGTAGGTTGTTAATAAATATATGAATAGATATATCTATGTATATATTCATTTCTATTTGGATGCCACAAAAGATTATATATATATATATATATATATATATATATATATATATATATATATATATATATATATATATATATATATATATTGTTGCAACTAACATAAATAGAATTTATTATATAAACTTGTTGATTAAAAATTTCTTATAAAAAGGAAAAAATCATTTTGATATTACATTTGACAAACCCGATATTACGCCAAAACCACTGAAACGAGAATGAATCGATATTGAATTTAAACTAATAGTTTTAATATTTGTTTTCAAACATTTATTTCATATCAAACCTAGAAAAAAACCTCTTTTTATGAAAGATCATTATAAATCACCTAAATTTGAAAACTTAGACAATATGCAAACCAGAGTAGTGAATTGGATGATGCAAACTGTAATTTTCTGGATTGGACATTTGATGATGAATATTTAATCTTAAATAGTTCATTATTTTAAACTATTGGGAATGTTCTATTCTTTTTGTGTAAATGGTGTATAAGTGTTATGAGAGTAATTTTACTTCTAGGACAAGATGCCGAATGTGGGCTCTTAGAGATGGTAATTTTACTTTTTCTAAAATTACCACTTTGTTATTGCTTGGCCAAGCTACTGTACCATTGAAATAGATGGGTTAGAAAAAGCCTAGATTTATGTCATATATGTCTTTTCCACATCCTGCATGCAAGAGTTATGTCATTCTAGTTTAGGAATGCATACAGGCATCAGGCACTCATCGAGAGATTCCCTCCTACCTTTATTGTTCCAGGTTGCTAGGCTCCTCGTGCAGGGTCGGTGCTTTCTTTGAGATAGGAAGAAACCCGAGGAAGTCCAGTACTTCGTGGTTGGGTGGAAAAGTGCCTTAACCACACTCTTGGCCTCAACTTACGGAAGACCAGTGGGGTCACGACGGTCGAGGTCAGAGATTCTTATGCTATATGATTTATTGTGGATATTTATTTCATTGTATTACTCATGTATGGCTTGCATAGCCAATCTGTAAAATGTATAATTATTTTCATTGATGTAATTGATGCAATTATTTGTACTTGTAACATTGAAATAGATGTATTGTAACACCCCTTTTGGTGTATGAAAATGGAATTGTAACACTTTTTAGTGTATGGAATTGTACTTCATTATTTGGAATACTTGCTATTTCATGCAACTATGGATATTTGAATATTATTATAAATGATTTAATTTCCTCAATTGGAATGAGCATTGCTTTTTGGAATACTATTTTTAGTATGTAAGATTTCCACACTTTACAGAGCTCCAACTTATAGACAATGATCGGTACAAAAAACCAGAGACAAAATGTCAGCAAGCCTAAAAAAATTAGAACTGTCGTGCAAAAGTGGTGTTGAAACAGTCCCCAATAGCATTGAACCAGAGCCTGATAGCGTTGAACCACAACCCGATAACACTGAAATAGAGCCTGATATTTGCAAGCCAATAGTGCGACTACGAGCCATGATAGTGCTAAACTAGACCTGCACGTCAAAAACCTTCACAAAAACTCACAAAAATGTTAGCTTAGGACCAGGGGTCCCACCGAGCATACCAAATGAAGATGCGAAAATGTTCAAGGACATTAAAAAATGAAAAGAACTCAAAAATAAGATTTTTATATCTTCCAAGAAGCCCTTGAATCTCCCCACTCCTAGATAAGGTGGAAGAGCTTGCACCCAATAGCTCTTAGCTTTACCTAAAATACAATGAGGATATGTGGAATACTCTCACAATTTCAACACGAATTTTTAGCATAAGGATGGTATGATGGAAGGAGATGAGAGGCTATTCTGGCATAATAAGTTTACTTGAAATTAGATGATGAAAATGTCTTGGAGAGTGTTGTATTTATAGGCAAATTGAGGGGGATTTTGATCCAATAGTGGAGATTAAAAGTTAAGATCTCATCAACACGATTGAAGGGTTGAGAATAAAAGTGAATTTTAAATTCACATGGGGAGGGGATTTGCATTAAATGAATATTATGACATGAGGAATAAAAAATTAGTTTTCTTGGGAGGAGGTGGAATTCAAAATTCCATTTTATGGATGAATGTGTGAGTCATGTGACACATGGATGCATTTAGCAATCATATTTGTGAACTCATTTTATGAAAAAGAGCTCTAACATAAAAATAGAAAGATGATGTGTAAGGGTCATGTGACCCATTTGAATAAAAGATTTCTTTTTATTCAAATGGTGTGGGAATGGGTGTTAATCAAGCTTTGACCAAGTTAATCAAGGGATTAACTTAATTAATATGGTTGGATAAAATTAGTGGATGGGTTAATCAAGGGTTAAAATTAATTAAACAAAGGTTTATTTAATTAATTTAGGTATAGGGGTCATGTAGACTAGGGTAGCTAATTAAATAATTGATATTTAATCAACTAGGCTAGGTTTAGGTGGTAGAGTAGGGTAGATTAATTAAATAATCAGGATTTACTTAATTAATCAAGATTAGGGAGATGGACAAATTAACTAAATAAATATTTAACATTTTATTTAATCAATTGGAATGAAGTTATAAGGTCTAGTAATAAATTAAATTAATTAATTCATTACCAAGGGTAAATTAGGGGTAAATGGCTAAGGGTAAATGGTTAGGGACGGCTTAGGGTTCATTAATTAAATAATTATGATTTTATTTAATTAATTGGTGAAAGGGTTAGGTTGGTAATGCAAGGATGTAGGAAAATGGTTAACCATTTTTAGGTGTCTGCAAGGTGAGTGGGGCATGTCTTGGACATGAGGTGGAGAGGGCCATGTCAGATTGACATTGACTTGAACAATCAATCAAATATATTCAAATGCATCAAATAATCTCTAGCTCTTGTGTGAATACCATTAATGAGAAGGTCTGACTTGATTAATAATAAGGAAGATTGAGAGGCTCTAGACCATCAAATGTTGTTTTGTGATGCAAGAGCATCCCTGGTTCAAGAGCAATCTTGCATCAACCATGTTGTCCTCAAAATCAGTTGCGCTCATTTTGTAGGATGACCCCTACGGAACTTGTCTGTTCTGTAGCCTACACTCTAAGCATGCATTTCAAGGCAAGATACTTCGACCTCATGTGTGGTCATCTGACACTTAAGAGTGGCTTGTAACATTTCCCTAAGTCAGTTCCTTGAAATCCGTGAAACTTGGCTAGGTTGCAGGTTCGTCAAAATATCAATTTTGACCTTTTTAAGGTGTTAGAAATTTTTTGTAGACAACATGCAGGGGCAGTTAAAAACCTTGCCCATGCATGTGCCTTGATTTTTTGTTCACTTGCAAGAGCAGTCATTTTGACCGCCCGAACGTGTTTTTTTTAAAACTTACATGCAAGAGCGGTCAAAATGACTGCCCATGCATGTCTTTCCACTCTAGCATGCAAGGATGGCCAAAATGACCACCCATGCATGACTCCTTATTTTCACAATTGTATAAGTGGTGATTTCACCCGCTAGAGCATATTAATTACAAGCTCCAAGTGTAATTCGTACACTCAAGTTGAGTGTTTTAATTTGATTTTGTTTGTCTTTCTCCACATTTCAAGTTGTTTTCATCAAATCATTTTCTCCTATTGATCAAATCCTCCTGTTGCTTACGCTCGACCTCACAATCGACAGATTGGGCAGTGATTTCGCCAAAGTTTTTCGGTAGGGTTTCACCCTATTGTTTCATTTCTTTTTATTTTTCTCTTTTTGTTAGCATTTGCTTCATAAATGTTAAAGGTTATTCATTTTGTTTTGACAATCATTGAAAACCCTAGTTTTCATTTTTCTTGTATAGTTCCAATATTTTATCATCGAACGATGATTTTTCTCCTCATAGATTTTCATAACGTTTTTGTTTTGTTAAAGTTTTGTATGGCAGCATTTTTCCTTGCTCACCTTTCTCTGTAGAGGTTGAGGTTGGCCTTTATCGTCACCTCAACATTTTCCCCTCATCATTTTTTCCTCATATGTGATGGCGGTGGATTTCGCCGCCCACATGTAGCATTGTATTTCCTTTCACATATGGTGGCGGGGTTTTTACCCGTCCGAACATGTGAAGTTTTGATCTTAGAATAGAATCTACCCTATATGCAAGGATGGTTAAAAACCCCACCCAGGTACATCATTTGATTTTCCTAAGTAATATGCAATGGCGGTATAAAACCCCGATTATGCATCAAGAAAAATAAAAGCAACACATAAGTGCAGAGTCGGTCAATACCCCCACCCCTATGCTTCAATACAAATTTGATCAAACACCTGCAATGTCAGGCAAAATGACTGCCCTTACACCTAAATCAGATCTCCTACCTGCAGGAGCAGTCAAAATTACCGCCCGTGCATGTCTTCCTCTAAAAAAAAATCCTAACACTAGGAAATTCTTGAAAATGATGCCTTTGGCCCACTTTCACCTGATTTCTCCACTTGCACGTGCTCTAGCCCTTTTAAGCTCGTCCTTATTAACATGGTCAACATTATGCAGTTTTCCCAAAATGCTAATTTTTTCCCTAACTATGAGATCATGAATTTTTGCAGTTTCTGCAAGTAGCAGCTGTGATCAACACCGCATCCAGTAATTTTTCAAATCCAATGTCTGAGCCATCTCCATCTAAGGATAAAACAATGAAGTATTCCCTATTACTTTGATGCAGTCAAAACGTTTATGAGATCAGAGACACTAAAATAGGCCATGTTGATATGGCGGAGTTTGCTCGAAAATCTACAAAATGCATGTGAACTCAGTGAGGATGATGATGTAACACTTGCATAGACTTGAGGAATTCCCATGCACCTTGACAGGTGAAAATCACAAGTTTCTTTCTGCAGAGGAGATGATTGATGCATTTGAAAAGATGATTCAAAGGAATTTTGAGGATGAAGTGTTTTCAATTGCTTCAATGGACAAGCTTCGTGACTATCAATGAACTCTTGATAATTTTAAGGACAATCTTGGGAAACATGAGAAGGCAATGAAAGAAGTGAAAGATGCAATTGTCAAGGCTCATGCTATTTCAAACAATATAGTTGGGCGTGATATCTATGAGATGGAAGTAGTGAAGGCTATGTACCATAATTTCCTAAAGAAGAATGATGGTGGTAGCTGAAATTCTTTCTTCATGCCTTAGTTTATTTTTCATAGTTTTTGCATATGTAATTTGTAATTAGTTCCGGACATATCCATATGTATTTTTTCAAAATGTAATTACATGTGGAACAAATGAAGTCCCAAGTTAAAAAGGACTCTTTTGTGGAATAAGTCAAAGTAGTTGTAGATTTCCTATTTTTGCTCCAGGCCTCTCCTATAAATAAAGAGGGCCTTCATTGTAAATAGGATCTTGAATCTTATGCATCAAAGTGTTCCCCAAATTGTGACTCGACTTTGTGTTCAAATTGCATGATCAATTCCAATTAATAAGAAGGCGAGTTTTGATATCAAACTTTGTGTTGAATCGAATTTATATGAGTGAGGATGTTCATATGGCATTTTTGTTGATTTCTCTTGTTGATTGATTGGATAAAGTGGTGTTTGGTTATTATGATTGGAGGACGTTCAAGATAAATTATATAAACTTTGTGTTATATTATTTCCTTGAATCCATGTGTGTTGAAAGCATTTCTTGGTGTAGAATTATAAAGACTTTGAGCTTGTAGTTGTTCACTTTGTATATAAATCGTGTTGAGAACTTGTAGACTTTGTGCTATAATTTTTAATTACATTCATGTGGATCAATGATATTGTTAGTTGACAGACTTTGTGCTCCAATTGGTGATATGGTAACTTTTAAAATCTTTCTGGGGATAATTTGAAGACTTTGCGCTTGAGATTATTCACTTGGTTCATGAATCTTTTTGAGAAGTGAGTTGAAAGACTTTGTGCTTCAACTTACGTCATTGGTTACTATAAAATTCTCATTGAAGGCAGTGAAAAGACCTTGTGCTTTTACTTGTCTTCCAGCCTCTTATCAAATATGTATGCTGGTACTCTTTGATTATTCACATGTTTAGTCAAGAATATTGGTGATTACTGTTTAGGTTAATATTAGAAGTGTAGAAGCATTATTGAATATTACTGCGAAACATTGTAAACATCTTTTCTGAAAAAAGACAAAAGGATGAATGTAACACATCCCCTACATGGTCAGAGCTAGTGTAAATACTTTTAGCTTAAAGTAGTTTTGTTTTGTTTCAATAAACAGTAAGAAGGGAGCCTCCCCTTGTTGAGAGGAGAGATTTATCTCATCACACTGTGGTTGATATAACCATTTTGCCCTTAGTGAGTGAAAGACAAAATATTCACCCAACAAACCAAAAACATTTGCATTTCAATTTGTTTACATTTCAATTTGTTTCTTTCATTTCCAGTTCAAGTTCAAGCAGTTCAGTCAGTAACAGTTTCTGTATTTTGGTCCGCATTCTACCATAGTTGTATTTTAGACCTTGCGAAACTAGACTTAGCATTTAGACACATTCATGCACAACATATCCAAATCTCAGAGAATTTGGTTAAGGTATCGAAAAGATATCACTATCAAAAGATCAATTGTTTCTCAGAGCAGAGCATCCTGACAGTCTTAGACAATCAGCTAAGGAGAAGAATTGCGGAGCATTTCACAACCTTCGAAGCTTAATGACACATCATTCAATGTTGTTTGGTTCGTGGTTGACCTTCCCTGAGATCCACACATCATTCCATTAATTTGCAGAGGAGCTCCACTCATTTAGGGCCGACCTATCCGTGTACACATGTTACAGCTCTTCAATGGAGTTTGTGATCTACCTTGGCCGACGCGGAGGAATCTAATGTTCTGGATATGATATATAAGGATGTAATAGATCCTTAGGAAAGTAGAGATGGATACTTCTAATGATTTAGAAGGTAGATAGTTGAATTTATGCGAAATGACTTCAAAGTTGTATCCTGTGTATTCTAATATTCTGTAATCAAGCCAATGCACCCTAATTGTAAGCCCGTATGTTGCCGGCTGATTTGTATTTGAATTTTATGATATACTGAATGACTGAATCTACATTTGTTTAATATCTTTGAATTATTTCTATTGTGTTTGGTCTTGTTGCACGGTCTAGACAGTTCATTCTGTGAACCCTCCTAACCGTGACTGCACCAAGTGGTATCAGAGCGAAAGTTTGAATCTTTGGGAGATGGTGAAGAAATTCCATAAGATCTTTCTATGGACATATCATCAAATCTGAGGGAGGTTACTTGTGTCACAACTGATCGCCGATTGTGAGGTAGTTGTCACCTTGTAGCCCGATCACCGAATTTGAGGCAGTTTGCACTTGATCTTAGGAAGAATGTCACCAAGGAGAATCCCTATTGTTGGAACAATGGCTGGAAGAATGGATGAGATGATGGAAATGATTAAAACAATGAGAATTTGATTGGATGTTGTCGAAGAAGATAGGTGAAGAGGATTGACACCTAGACCTAAAGTTGAAAGTGATGATGAAGAAGAATTTCAATCTATGGAACAAATTGGTGAAACCCTAGGAGGTGTGATGAAGAAGAAGAATCAGATCAAGTCAAGATGTTGCAAGTTATTTCAAAGATTGGGAAAAGAACTAGAGTTTATGTACCTAATTATACTAGCAATTTAAACCTTGAAGAGTTGATTGACTAGATAAATGACATGGAAGAACACTTTGAATATGAAGAAGTTGAAGATCCGGAGAAGATGAAATTTGTGAAGACAAAGTTAAAAGGGCATGCTGCTATATGGTAGAAAGAAGTTCAGTTGGATAGAAATAGAAGAGTGAACTTGAAAAGATTACAAAATGGGATAGGATGGTGACAAAATTAAAGAATCAGTTTGTACTCGCTAACTATGAGTTGGAACTATTGAAGAGATTGCAGAACCTGAGACAAAAGGAGAAATCTGGAAAGGAGTACACTGAAGAATTTCATAAGGACAGGACATAGTGAAGAAAGTAAAGAGAAAGTGGCTAGATACATCAATGGACTAAGATTGAACATTCAAGAAGAATTGAGTTTGGTAAGGATGACTACACTGGAAGAAGCTTATCAGTTTGCCCTAAAAGTTGAAGAGAAGCTGAATAAGAGACATGATCAGAGATAGAGAGGCAGTGGAGGTAAATTTTAGAGAGGTAGAACATTTTTCAGAGGAGATAGATCATTTACGGAGTAGATCAGACCAAAGAATACATTCAAGGAGGATAGAGATAACAATGCATACCAGAGAGATGATAGAAATTTCTACCGCAGAGGAAACCCTAGGCCGTACCGGAGTGAAGGATACAAAAGAGAAGGAAGAGGACCTAATAGGAGAACATTCATAGGAATCTATTTCAAGTGTGGAGGTGAAGGACATAGAGCATTCAAATGTAATCAAGGAAGTACAAGCAAAAGGATAGAGAATAGTGGAAGAGCAACCTATGTGGAAGAAGAACCTGTTAGATCACTAAGTATAGTTGGCAAACCTGAGCAAGGAGAATCTCTTGTGATGAGGAGAGCACTATTTCAAGAAGAGACAATTGAGGAACCACCACAAAGGAAGAGTTTTTTCAAAACCATATGCAAATTAGGAGGTAAATGTTGTAAAGTTGTAATTGATAGTGGTAGTTCAGATAACCTAGTTTTGGAAGAGATGGTGACTAAATTGAAGTTGGAAATATTGGAACACCCTAAGCCCTATTAGATAGCATGGATTCAGGATGACCATAAGGTACTAGTGAGTGAACAATGTTTGGTGAAATTTCATATTGGATCTTATCATGATGAGGTCAAGAGTGTGATGTTATGCCTATGGATGTATGTCATATTTTGTTGGGTAGACCTTGGCAGTATGATAGAAAATCTATACATGTGGGAGAAAGAATACATACACTATAATAGCAAATGGAAAGAGAATTACCTTGATTCCTTTGGAAGATGATCCTAAGAGTGAAGTATGTGGGAATGCGAGAATCTGTTTGGTAGATGGAAGAAAATTTCTGGATGGTTTGAGACATGAGAATATGTGTTATGCCTTGATTCCTAAGAAGCCTAACACATTGAAGAAGAGGACTGAAGGAGTATAGCCGGAGGAGATAATTAAATTACTAACAGAGTATGAAGACATCATATCAGATAATGTACCTAAATGATTGCCACCAATCAGGAGTATCAGTCATCGCATGGATCTTATACCGGGAGCTAGTTTGCCTAACAAAGTAGCACATAGAATGACACTAGTAGAAAATGAAGAATTGAATAGGTAGATAAAAGACTTGCTGAGGAAAGGTTTGATTAGAGAAAGTTTGAGTCCTTGTGCAGTACTTGCAGTGCTAGCACCTAAGAAGGATGGAGAATGGAGAATGTGTACAGACTCAAGAGCAATCAACAAGATCACAGTTAAGTATAGATTTCCTTTACCTAGGATGGATGATTTCATAAATTGTTTGAGTGGAGCAAAATATTTCACAAAGATAGATTTGAACAGTGGATACCATCAGATCATAATCAAAGAAGATGAATGGAAGACTGCTTTTAAGACAAATGAAGGATTGTATGAGTGGTTAGTGATGCATTTTGGATTGACAAATGCACTAAGTACTTTCATGAGGTTGAGAATGAAGTTTTGAAGAAATTCTTGGGTAAGTTTGTTATTGTATATTTGGATGACATTCTGATTTTTAGTAAGACAAAGGAAGAACATTTGCAGCACCTTAGACAAGTATTGCAGAGACTGAGAGAGGAGAAATTACTGATAAACATCAATAAATGTAGTTTCATGAAGGAAGAACTAGTGTACTTGGGATTTGTGATTTCTGTAGAAGGATTGAAGATGGACCCTGAGAAAGTGAGAGCAATTGTTGAATGGCCTACACCAGAGAGCATCAGAGAAGTTAGATCATTTCATGGATTAGCTAGTTTCTACCAGAAGCTCATCAGAAATTTTAGTTCAATTTGTAACCCTATGACAGAGACAATGAGAGGTGACATAAAAGATTTCAAGTGGACATCAGGAGCAGATAAAAGTTTTGAACTGTTGAAGTAGAAAGTGACAGAGCAACCTATTTTTGCATTACCGAATTTCAATAAGGTATTTCAAGTAGATTGCGATGCAAGTGGGAATGCAATTGGAGCAGTATTAAGTCAAGAAAGTAGACCAGTAGCATATTTCAGTGAGAAGTTGAATGATGCAAGGAAAAGATATTCAGTTTATGATCATGAGTTCTATGCCATAATTCAATCCTTGAAGAAGTGGAGACATTACTTGTTGCCTAAGGAGTTTGTGTTGTTTACAAATCGTCAAGCTTTAACAGTCAAGGAAAGTTGAATCAGAGACACATGAGATGGGTAGAGTTTATGCAGAGTTATACCTTTGTGTTGAAGCATAGGAGTGGAAAATCAAACAAAGTTATAGATGCATTGAGTAGGAGAAGGAACTTGTTGACAGAGATGAGAGTTGAAGTGATAGGATTTGATGAATTAAAGAACTTGTATGAGGGAGACACTAATTTTATAGAACCTGTATGAGGGAGACACTAATTTTGCAGAACCTTGGAAAGCATGCAAGGAACCTGTTGTGACAGATAGGAGTAAGTGGTTGGAATATTTCATTCAAGAAGATATGTTGTTTAGAGGATATCAGTTATGCATACCTAGAAGTTCAATGAGAGATAATTTGATCAAGGAGAAACATAGTGGTGAATTGGTAGGACATTTTGGCATTGACAAGACAGTGGCTTTGGTGGGTGAAAACTACTTTTGGCCTCATATACATAAGGCTGTTAGGAAATTTGTGTAGAGTTGCATAGTTCATCAAGTTGCAAAAGGGAGTAGTTAGAGCACTAGATTGTATAAACTTTTGACAGTACCGGAGAGACCTTGGGAAGACATCAACATGGATTTTGTAATGGGATTGCTGAAGACATAGAGAGGACATGATTCAATATTTGTAGTGGTGGACAGATTTTCAAAGATGGCACATTTCATACCTTGTAAGAAGACAATTGATGCAGTGCATGTAGCTGACCTATTTTTCAAGGAGATTGTGAGATTGCATGGATTACCAAAGAGCATAATTTTAGACAGAGACACAAGATTTCTTAAATATTTTTGGAAGACACTTTGGAAGAAGATGAAGACAGATTTGAAGTTTAGTTCAGCATTTCACCCACAAACTGATGGATAGACAGAGGTAGTCAATAGGAGTTTCAGAAACTTGTTGAGATGTCTGGTTGGAGAGAAGGCAGGAAGTTGGGATTTGATTCTTTCACAAGTAGAATTTGCATACAATAATTTAGTGAATAGGAGTACTGGAAGAACACCTTTTGAGATTGTTACTGGAGTAAACCCTAGAGGAGTTACAGAGTTGAGAGATATCAGTTTGGAAGACAAGAGAAGTGCAGAAGCAAAAGAATTTGTAGGACATATGGAGATAGTGCATAATCAGGTAAAGAAGCATTTGGAAGAGATGAACAGCAAATATAAAGAACAAGCAGATGAGAAGAGAAGACTTAAGGAATTTGCAGTTGGAGATGAAGTGATGGTGTACTTGAGAAAAGAAAGATTTCCAGTTGGCACTTATAACAAATTGAAGATGAAGAAGTTTGGACCTTGTAGGATACTCAGAACATTTGATTCCAGAAATGCATATGAAGTGGAGCTACTGGAGACATTGAATATATCACCTATTTTCAACATTGCAAACCTATACCAGTATCATGAAGCGGAGTTCAGTGACAGCATGGAAGAAGACTTGAAGAAACAATTACCACAACAAGAACCAAAGTAGATTGAAGACATTTTAGACAACAAAGTTGGATGCAACACCAGAGGAAGACAATACAAAGAATATCTTGTGAAGTGGAAAGGCAGACCGGAAGAAGATTCATCTTGGATTTCTCAGGCTGAGGTGGATTGTCTTGGTTTTCATCTAGCCCCTACAAAGTGAGGGACTCACTTATTTTTCAATAACCCCAGATGTCTGATGCAGGAGCATCCCTGGTTCAAGAGCAATCTTGCATCAACCAAAAACATTTGTATTTTAGTTTGTTTGCATTTCAGTTTGTTTCTTTCATTTCCAGTTGAAGTCCAGGTAGTTCAGTCAATAGTAGTTTCCGTATTTTGGTCCGCATTCTACTGTAGTTGCATTTTAGACGTTGCGAAGCTGGACTTAGGATCTAGAGACATTCATGCACAACATATCCAAATCTCAGAGTATTTGATTAAGGTACCACAAAGATATTGCTATTAGAAGATCAACTGTTTCTCAGAGCAGAGCATCCTGACAATCTCAGATAATTGGCTAAAGGAGAAGACCTGCAGAGCATTTCGTGACCTTCAAAACTTAATGACACATGATTCAATGTTGTTTGGTTCGTGGTTGACCTTCCCCAAGATCTGCACATCATTCCATTCATTTACAAAGGAGTTCTACTCATTTAGGGCCGACCTATCCGTGTACACACGTTACAGCTCTTCAATGGAGTTTGTGATCTGCCTTGGTCGATGCGAAGGAATCTAATATTCTGAATATGATATATAAGGATGTAATAGATCCCTAGGAAAGTAGTGATGGATAGTTCTGATGATTTAGAAGGTAGATAGTTGAATTTATGCGAAAGAACTTCAAAGTCATATCTTGTGTATTCTGATATTCTGTAATCAGGCTAGTGCGCCCTAATTGTAAGCCCGCATGTTGCCGGTCAATTTGTATTTGAATTCTATGATATAATGAATGACTGAATCTACATTTGTTTCATATCTTTGAATTGTTTCCATTGCACGGTCTGGACAGTTCATTCTGTGAACCCTCCTAACCGTGACTGCACCATTTTGGATCAATGACTAACACAATCTAGAAGGTGCTAGCATTAAGGGGGTTCTAAAGATCCCTAAAAGGAGTCCATCATGGAGCATTTGATGTCATATGGATGAGCAATGCAAAATCATTTGCACCACTTGATGACTTCAATAGATCAATGGTTGGTGCAATCAAGAAGGTGCCATGATGGAAACATTAAGAAAACCTTTGAAAAGGGAAGGAGGTGAGTAGAGATGGAACCACTATGATGTCATTTCCACAAGAAAGAAGGCCTCATGTGTCATTGGATGGACAATGAATGACTTGTGGGAATTTTTGGCTTGTTCAGTAGTTTTTAAGAGAGAAATAATGTGAAACCAATTACAAAAGAAATCCAAGGCCTGTGTAAATAATAAATTCATGGATGATAGATTTCTAAAATTGATGAATGCAACATTGCAACTTAGTTGATTTTGCAAGATAATGGAGGACACGATTGACACTGAGGCACTAGAAACTGGGGGCTCATGCAAACATGGTGGCATTCATAGCTTGTGATTTAAGTTTCATAGACCTTGGAAGGATATCTATAAATTGAAGAGGATGTATCTTAGCGACCTAGAGGTCAAGAGAAGACAACTGAAAAAAGAACATGAGGAATCTATCTATGGTAGCCCATATTGCTTGAAGGGAGTGTGTGTGGAACACACTACAAACCTTTCCACCCATAAAATTTAGTAAACCTCCTATAGATGGTACTTTGTCCCTTTTCCCTTGTTCAAATCATAGGATGCTTGTCCATCTACCAATCATAATGTATCTCTAAAATCTAAAATTTGGGATCTCATTAATGAAGTTGATATCACTCTCTTCTAACGATACACCTCTAGATCATCTTCTCTTGATGATGCTATTACACTAGTAGATGAGATCAAGCATACACATGACACATTCTCCAGCAATGATACACATGATGTTGACCAACACCTTCCTATTACATAACCTTATGCAAATCATTCCATGATTATCCCTTCCATAACTTCTCTTATATCACTCTTTTCTATGATACTTATTGTCATCCTTGAGGACTCTCATCCTCCCACCTTTTCTCTTGCTACTACTATTATCCATGTCCCTTCAATATTTGATAGATATATCCCTTCTCCTTACAAGAGGTTTCAATCTACGGCAAGCATTCCTTCTCTATGTTTTTGAAAGAACCTTAAAGATGAACCTTTGTTTGGTTAGGTTAGATTCTTTTTGTGCATGGCTATGTGTGCATACAAAGTGCACATTAATGTTGCCTAAGACTATCTTCAAATAGCCTAACAATAATTCAAAACCATTGTTGGGACTGTCAACTAGACTAGAAACTAGACAAACTATGCTAACTAGGAACACACGGGACTTGGAAATCAATAATCAACAAATTGACTAAGTATTGAAAACTAAGAACAATGAAAAGGTGGGTTCAGATGCCCATGTGAGATGAAGTGGCCTAGATGGACATTGCTCAAAATCATCTTATAATGCTTCCTATGACATTTGGAACCTATTGGATCTAAAGGATGAGGCCACCCTTTGCAAAATGGCCTACTTAATAGCATTGACTACTACTAACAACCACCATGATAGCATTGTTCAGGGGGCAGCCTTGACTAGGGTAGAGAAATTTGTCAAGGAGGTTCCTAACAAAGTGTCCTATCTCCATAAAAGTCTTCACCCATCAGTGACCAACAAAAGACATGTAATTTGTAGTAAAACTCAAAGGGTCATAATAAACATGATTGACAAAGAGAGTGCAAGGTAAAGAGATGGAAACATTGCATCTAGTAAATAGAATGATATAGGTCTAAAAATGATAGGGATTGATAGGTTGTTAAGTCCTAATACTTTAGTTAAAAATATGTCAGTTATGTCAACCAGAAAGTGTCCAAGGCTATCTGTAATAGGGAATGGATTCAGACATCTCAACTTAGGAAAGATTTTCTGAATTTATGGGAAAGCTTTTAACAAAATAAATATAGACTAGAAATCAAACAATCTTAATCTATAAAGCATTTGGATTTTAATCTAGAAAGCATATAAATTCTAAACTAGGAATCAACACATCAATTTCTATCTAAGGATTCAAAAGAAACAAGTTAATCTAAGAAAACAAGAAATTTCTTTAAATGTGAACATGCACTATCAACTGTAACAAATTTATGTATTGAGCAAGAGCTCTGGAAATCATAACATAACACATAGAACTTACAAACTGCAACTTTAAAGGAAATAGCTAAAACATAATATCCTGCAAGAACACAACAATACTATTCTACCATAGCACCATTCAATAGAAGGTTACACTAATCTAAAATAAAACATTCATAGAACAAAATTTAAACAACACAACTTCACAACATCAAAATACTTATCTATTCCTATATCCTTCGAGTGGCTAGCTCTCCAGAAATCTTCTACTTGACTCAAATCACATTCATCATTTAATAGCTCCAAAATCCCATGCATATGCTCATTACTCAAAATAAGATTACTCAGAACAGAACTTGATTGTCTTTTCATAGCATAACAAAACATAACATATTGACCGAACATCACTTCCACATTGTATATCATAACATAACATATATTTGTTATTAGGAATTACCCATAATCTATACTACTAAAATCCTAGATTTCAGGTGGCTCATTAATGCCACTGAAGAAGTCTTCAACAAAAAAATAGACTTTAACTAAACTAGTTGTCTATTAAATTCAACATATTAAAGGCTCTAAGTGGAGCCATGAAATGTCTTAAGTGTTTCCAACAGAAAATAAAAGAAACTGCCAATAAAGTCCATGATCATGTATTCCTAGATTTCTGGCACCCCAGGATTCTGGTGCTACTGACTTCAATTGCCTTTAATTCTATTCCTTTCACTAGGCTATACATAAAACCTACATAAATACACAGACCTTTACACACGATCGTGTCAACATTAGTGGAAAACTTCAATCAATTGGAAAACAAAGATTATACATCATTCTATCAAAAATAAACAAATATTGCTTATAAAATTAATAAATTGGCATGGTTTGGGTGATTAGGTAACACAGAAAGGGTTATATGGTTCATTATAGAAATGAGGTTATTTATACCTCATCACCCTCCCCTCTCTAAGCTTCCTCCTGCTCTCTGCTGACAATTGGCCCTCTGCCTCTCTGCTTCCCTCTTCCTGTTTAGTTCACATACATTAAGCTGAGGTCATAGATGTACCCTGCTTCCTCATCCTGATGATCGAAATATTTGAGAAATCCCTTATGTAATTTTATCCTCATCTTCCATGCATACAGATCCTGCTCTGCAGTTACCAAAACAGTAGGTGGGGGTTGAAGGAGCAAGGGAGGTCTATACCTCATGCCTACCCACTTGGTTTTAATCTGTTGTAGAATTTATGTCAAGCCTCTGCTCTCCTGTAGGACCATCTGAGATTGGTTGGAGAAATCATCTCCCTTCTCTTTAGGTACATTGGCAAGGGGGTATATCGCTCCTCACAGGCATTCCATGCCCTTTTTATCAAATTTGGCCCATTAATCTTAAAATCTTCAAAAAAAATTCTTAAACTTTCATTGTATTTCTCTTTCATAGCTTCATACTTTTTAGTTCTTCTGAATTGAGTTTTGAAGGCAAAGGGCTTATGGTGTGGATGTCTCATATGGAGTCCCACAGTTCTTTCTACCTGAAGATATTCTCTAGTTTTGTCCTGTCAATTGAGTTGATTTTGCATATTAGACATGAAAGCTCTGAGTTGTACTTCTCCTACAAAGAGATTAATGAATAAATCACTATATTTTTCCATCAACAAATAATGCACAAAAAATTCACATAGCAAATTTTGTTGAGCAGGGAGTGATTCTTTGAATGTTTCCAGGAACTATTTGTCATCTGGATCATGAGGCAAATTGCAAGAAATTCGAAGGAGTTTCCATCTTAGCAACTATTCATTAAGGAACATAGAATATAATATGGATGGTTTCCGACAAGCTAGCAATAATTCTCCTATTTTACATACCTCTATTTTAGCATGATATAGTCTATCATAGGATTCCTTCAGCAACACTAATTCCTTTTTAAGTCGAGCATTTTCTGCTCTAGCTTGTCTTAGAAAATAACATCTTTCCATCCATTTTGTCAGCATGGGAGGAATGTGTACATGGAACCATTCCATTTTCATTGGTTCAGACTATACTTCCTTTGACTCCGTGACTAGTTTAGTATTTATTTCTTGTAAATCTTATTCCAATTCTACAACTTGACTAAGGGATGCATTAAGTTCCTGTCTCTACTTTTCTTGTCTTTCTGTAAAAGTCTAAAGAAACACTTCAAAATTATCAGACAGATTCTTGATATGTTCATCCTTTGTAGACAAGTTAGTTAAATGTTCCTTGTCTCTTTGCTCAAAAAGTTTCAATTGGGATTGCAATTCTTAAATGAGCTTATCTTTCTATTCTAGTTTGGTCCCAAGGTTTCCTATTTCATGATCCCTTTACTGCAGGAGTTCTATTTGGGTATTAATTTCTTGCTTTTGTACATTGATTTGCTTATCATTCTATTGCAATTTATCCTTTAGTTGAACAATTTCATCCCTCAACACTTTCAACTCTATTTCTATTTGATCATGCTTCTTATTTTCAACATCTATTGAAATGGGTGAGTTAGAATCTTTGTAGCATGATCAGATACATGTTCTTCATCATTTTCCTCTACAGGGCCTTATTCTATGATATCTACATTACCCAGTGAGGGTGACTGTTCATTTGGTAGGGATATTGCAGGCTCATTTTCATCTAATGATTGTTTAGTCATTGAATTTATGTCCACAAAATCTTGTTCTAGAGCTTCAGTTTCTTCAAAGTATAAAGTTTGGGTTCTGTTCATCTTTCTTATCATGTTCCTTCTTAGATGGGTGACCTTCTTCTTCATTATCATGAATGTCATGTTTTTCTAGAGTTTCATTTTCACTTGGCTGCTTGCTCCACCTCTTCTTTTTTTGGAATAGACAGTTGATCACATGTAGTAGAACAACTGAAATCCATAGCTAATCTTTTACTCCTTCTTGGAGGAGGGGGTCTTTGTAGTTTTTCTTTCGGCCTCTATTCCCTTTTTCTGGGTAATCTTTCTGGTTCATTCTTGGAAGCAACATATTCCACATTTTCTCATCTTTCCGGAGTCTAAAATATTATGTGGCCTAGGGAGTTCATCAATATCGGAAGGGTTTTGTACAAATTTTGTTACTTCACCTTTGGGGTCCCCTCTGTGAGGCTGAGGTTTAGGGGAAGGCTCCCTAGGGTTTTATGCTGCTATTCCTAATGATTCTCCCTTTTCAAACTGCCCTATGGGTGCTACAGTTTCAAATTTCCTAAGAAATCTTTGCCATTTCTCATCTGTTTTTCTCTTTTTTAGCAGATGGTATTTACAAATTAATGAGATGAGGCCATGATGTTTTAATGGCCCAGACCCAATTTTATATCTCTCAATCATGTGAACTAGGGAATCATGTAGGAAAGCAAGAAGAATAATTCTTAAGTCAAGGTTTTCAACGTCGTGGTGCAAATGAGTGAGTAGGCAAAAAGGGGACCTACAATAGTAGGACACTGGCCATCATAAGTAAAGTATTTTATATTCCATGCAACTTCCATTCTCCAAGGTTTTTCTATTGACATTCTCTGAAACCCTTTATTTTGCCCTCTGGTACTTACAACTAGTAATGGTTGGGGTTCCCCTTCCCTTAAGAAAAGTTCTAGCATCTTTTGATAGGAAATATTGGTTGTTTCCGCTAAATTTACCCCTTCATTTTTAATACCAGACAAATTGGAAATGATTTGGGCACTTACCTTGAATTTTCTTCCTCATACAATAGAGTGCCCATTTGAGAAATTCTCTACAAACTCATTCACCAGCTCTGCATTGTGCCCTTCAAATTTCTTCATAAAATCCAGCCACCCTACTTTTTGAAATAGCTCCAAAATATTATACAGGGCCAACAGCTTCTCTGCAAAACTAGGCTTTGACTTCCTTTTTGCCCCCATATCAGTTTCTTTAATAACTTCTTATTGAATTCTGTACTAATTGTTATGAGAACAAAGGTGACTAACTGTTTAAGCTGTCTGAACTGAAGAATTACTATGAAACCCAATTTTTTGGCAAACCGTGGTGATATTAAAACTATCAAGTGAGCTGGTGGTGATGTGATATCGTCAACTCAGCATGTGAACCGGGACTTGTGCTTATTATTACCATGCATGGTATGGAGTTAATGTGTTGTCATATCCCTTAGTTAAAGTACAGTTCATACAGATTACTAATTTTGGAAAAAGGGAAGAATACGTGCCAATTTATTAAATTTTATTTACAATATATTGCTTAATTAAGAAAGAACGTGTACGTACCTTATGTCCCAAATTGATTTGAAATTCACCTCACTTTTGCTAACATAATGACTCTATAAATAATTTTGTTAAATTTATTCGTGCAAAACTTGGATGGGATGGCAAAAAGGTTCGGGTGGATTTATTAATGATAATGATGGAGTGGATGGGAGTGCCTTATTTAATATGATAGTAAATGGTCATAATAATTTCACTTATTATGACAGGGGGTGGGGACATAAGGAATGAGTCTTTAATGAATGCTTTGGTTCGGAAGAGTTTGGTGGTGGAAATGGGCATGCTTTGAAAATTCTAGAGTATTTGCAAAGGAGTCACAAGTTCTAGAGCATTAAAAGCAGATGCTCATGGGATGAATATAATAGAAACAAAAGAACAAAATTCTAGAGTATTATAGTTGGGTACTTCTAGAGTGAGGATACAAAGTTTTAGAGCATCATTGAAAGATGTTGTCGAGATACGGGAACAAAGTTCCAAAGCATCACCGAAAGATGCCGTCAGAATGCAGGAATAGAGTTTTGGAGCATCATTGAAAGTGTCACTGGAATGCAGGAACAAAGTTCTAGAGCATCGCTAAAAGATGTTGTCAGAACACGGGAACAAAGTTTTGGAGCATCGCTGAAAGATGCCAAAGTTATAGAGCATCACTGAAAGATGCTGCCGGAGTGCGAGAACAAAATTTTGGAGCATCACTGAAAGATGCCACCGGAATGCAAGAACAAAGTTCCAAAGCATCACTGAAAGATGCTGTTGGAATGCGGGAACAAAGTTCTGGAACATCACTAAAAGATGTCACCAGAATGCAAGAACAAAGTTTTGGAGCATCGCTGAAAGATGTCACCGGAATGCAGGAACAAAGTTTTGGAGCATCGCTGAAAGATGTTGCCAAAATGTAGGAACAAAGTTCCGAAGCATTGTTGAAGGATGTTGCTAGAATGTAGGAACAAAGTTCTAGAGCATCACTGAAAGATGCTACTGGAATGCAGGAACAGAGCAGAAACGAAGTTCTAGAGCACCGGTGAAGATGCTAACGAAACTATGCATGGATAGGAACAAAGCCCCAAAGCACCAGTGAAGATGCTTAACAAAACTTTGCACTATCCAAAGGTAAATTCCTATAAAATAACAACAAAATTTAGACAAGGAACTAAGATAGATACACAATAACTTAGACAAAATGCTTCGAAATGCGCACACATATACACACATTTTTTTTACTCAGATTTTTTTTTCTCTACCAAGGTAGAGTCAATACATTGGTTCTCTCCTTGCATCTCTACCATTCTTGTAAATTCTTCTTTGTTAATAGGTTTCTGGTAGATCTGCAATCGATGACCATTGACTAGGAGTGTTCAAGTGTCACCATCGATGGGTTTAAGTTGCACTGCTCCATTTGGGAATACTTCAGAAATCTCATATGGACCTAGCCCATGATTTCTCAGTTTACCTTTTTGATCTTATATCTGAAGTCAAATAGCAATGCCTAATCACCGTTATGGAACTCTCTTTCTTTTAAATGTTTGTCATGCCAAGCCTTTCATTGTTGTTGGACCAACTCAGTCTGGTGAATGGCTTC
This sequence comes from Cunninghamia lanceolata, assembly GCA_027924645.1. Classification (NCBI taxonomy): domain Eukaryota; kingdom Viridiplantae; phylum Streptophyta; class Pinopsida; order Cupressales; family Cupressaceae; genus Cunninghamia; species Cunninghamia lanceolata. The sequence continues at coordinate 663,244 of BSBN01001143.1, read as the reverse complement.
CAGACGGAGTTCATCTAGTTCACTAAGTTGTAGGACTCTTTTAACCTGGGCTCTATCAAGGTCCAATCCCACTTCCATTGTTGTTCTAAGTGTTTGTAGTTTGAATTCAATGGGTAGAAGAGGTTTCTTCCCAAAGACTAATTCATAGGGAGTGAGACTGGTGGTTGATTTCTAGGTTGTGTTATAGGTCCAAACTATCTCATGCAATTTCCTAGACCAGTCCCTCCTCCCTGACGAAACTATTTTTGTCAAGATGTTTTCAATCTCTCTATTAGTGACTTCAACTTAACCATTTGCTTGTGGGTGATAGGGAGATGACATCTTATGGATTACTTGGAAATGGTCAATAAATAACAATAGAACTTTAGACATAAACTGGGGTCCCTGATATGTGACAATTAATCTAGGGGCTCCAAATTTGAGGAAGATCTTGTTATAGAGGAAATCTACAACTTGTTCTTCCCTAGCAACTTTCAGTGCTTGGACTTTTACCCATTTAGTTAGGTAGTCAGTACAGACTAGAATGTATTATTTACCTCGTGAAGGAGGATCTATGGGACCTATGAAGTCTAGCCCCATTTTTCAAAAGGTTCAAAAACCACCTGTGGCTGTAGAGGCATCTCGCTAGATGCAGTAGGTCTCCCTACTCGTTGGCATTCATCACAGTGGCAAACATATTTTTTTACATCTTTATGCATGGAGGGCCAATAATATCTTGCACCTAAGATTTTGTGAGACGTCCTTTTTGCTGAATAATGACCACTAGAGGGATCATCATGGCAGGCTCTAAGTATGTTGTATGTTTCATCTAATCTTACGCAACAACATAAAACCATATCAGGTCCACTTCTGAATAGCATACCATTAACCCATTTGAACTGGACACTTTCCCTAATGAGGCTTTTCTTTTGTTTTAATGTAAAATCTAGTCGAAACTCAGAGATGGCTAGATAATTGGCGATGTCTGCAAACTAGGGTGTTTTAATGGAGATGGCGAATAAGTTTTCATCTCAAAATTCATCTTGAACAGGGGAACAGTCTCCATTGTCTTATTTGATTCAGGATAAAAAAAAATTGTGACTACATTAAACTTTCTAGGTTTATCAATGATGGTTACATTGAATTCTTGGAGAAGTAATAACCATCCGATTATTCTCCCATTCACTGCATGTTTGTTCATTAGGTACTTAATGGTTGAATGGTCTGTGAACGCAGTTACCTTATATCATGTAATTTAATGTCAAAATTTATTGATTGCATGAACCACAACTAGGAATTTTTTCTTCGTAGTAGTGTAAATTCATTCAGTGGGAGTCAAATTTTTACTGATGAAATATATGGCATACTTCCCTCCATTCTCATCTTCCTGACGCAAGACTACTCCAATAGCATCATTAGAAGCATCTGCATAAATATGGAAGGGAAGGTTCTAGTTAGGTCCACGTAGAATTAGAGTAGAAATGAGTTTTTCTTTAATGATATCAAACAATGTTTGACATTTTGTTGTCCAAACAAAATCCATGTCCTTTTGAAGAAGGGAGAACATAAGGTCTACAATTTTACTGAAGTTTTCTATGAACCTTTGATAATATCCAGCATGTCCTAAGAAACTTCTGACATCAGTTTGGTTCTTTGGAATCTCTAGTTGTTGTATCACTTCAATTTTCTTAGGACCTACCTTAATCCCTTTAACTAAGATGTGGTGTCCCAACACTATCCCTTGTTGTACCATTATTAGACACTTTTCATGACTCAGGGATAATTGATGGTCTTCACATTGCTGCAATACTTTATCCAAGTTTTTAAGAGTTTCATCAAAAGTGGAACCATATACCATGAAGTCATCCATATAAACTTCCACACAATCATTTACAAGCTCAGCAAAGATGGCTAGAATAGCTCTCTGATATGTCGCAAGAGAATTACATAGCCCGAAGGGAAGAACTCGATATGGAAATGTTCCCCAAGGATAGGTAAAAGTTGTTTTGTCCTAGTCCTTTGTTGCTACTTGTATTTGGTTATATCCGTTGAATCCATCCAGGAATGAGAAATACTTTCTTCCTTCTAAATTATCCAAGACATGGTCTATGAAGGGTAGTGGAAAGTAGTCTATATAGGTTACTTTATTGAGTTCTCTATAATCGACACACACTCTCCATTTCCCATTTTTATTTGGCACTACTACCAAAGGCAAAACCCATTTGCTGTTAGAGATGGGATAGATGAACCCTACTTGTAGGAGTTTTTCAATTTCTGTTTTGACAATATCTTTGAGAGCAGGATTGAGTCTACGTTGTGGTTGACGAATAGGTCTAACATCTTCAGTATAGATGTGATGGGTACAAACACTTGGATGTATTCCTCTCATGTCTTTGTAATCCCAAGCAAAAGCTTTGGATATGTTCACCAAAACATCAAATAACTTGAGATCATCTATTTCTGTTAACCAACTATTAATATTTAAGGTTTTCCCTGGTAATAACATGATGGTTTTGGTCCTTGGGTAGTTGGAGGTGACAGTATGAACTTCTCTTGTTAAAATATTGAGAGGACAACTATGAAGTATAATTTTGTGGAATCTGGCAATATCTTAGAAGAAGTGGTCAGTTTTTGGGATTATATTAGCCAGAGGACAAGGTAACGATGTGAAGGAGGTGTAATTGTTGTCATAATTGTGCTCGATATCATCAATGTGGATCGGATGTCCTAAAATCTCCTCAACTTCTAAGATTTCTTCATCACCTAAATCTATAGCAATACTTTGCATGTTGTTTTCTAATTTATCTTCTAGTTCTTCGTTGTGTTGTTTGATGACTACCATAGCAAGTGAGGCTATATTTTCTTATTTGTCAAAACAATTTGATTCATCAACCCAAACGTGTTTATGCACAACAGGTTGAGTAGGGGGATATATAGATAAGTGTTTAATATTGGGGCCATTTGAAATGGTCATTCCTTCTACGCTGTAGTCAATCTTAGCTGCAACGGTTACCAACCAAGGTCTGCCTAGTATCAATGGATAACTAACCTTAGGTCTGTGGGATTGGATCACTTGGAAGTCCACTGGATATTCCCAATTGTCAACCTTGACAGGGACATTTTCTGGGACACCTTTGGGAACAGCTATAGACTTGTTTGCCATTTGCAATATGGTGGTAGTAGGACGTAAATCAGTGAGCCCCAACTTTTCCATAACATCCATAGTCATGACGTTAATGGTTACCCCTAAGTCCACAAGTGCATTGGGTATTGTTGTATTGTTGATTGTCACCGTTATGAGTGGGCTACCTGGGTCACCATATTTTGAGGTTGAGATTTCTCTAGTCAGAAGGTTGGCTAAATATCCATTAATGTGCATAGTGCTAATTTGTTTCTTTTTCCTTCCTGGTGTTTTTATGCACAACTATTTGACTAATTGGTTAAGTTCAAGAATTTCTTTAATTGCTTGTAATAATGGAATCTCGATATGGAGTCGTTTAATTTTCTGTATTAATGCAATTTTAGTTGGCAGGGTCATTTCCAGAGGGTTTTTCAAGGGAGTCTCCTTAACACACTCCAAAAAAGGTGCTTGAGGTCTCTTTTTCAAGGTGGAGTCCTTCTCTAAAAGACTTGATAAATGTTTGGCAACTTCTTCTTGAGGTAACTTTGAAGTTTTAGGTGAGGATTGTTGAGGAAGCTTCTCTTGGTTACTTTCGGGGATTTTATCTGAATGTATGGAAGGCATCTTTATTCCTTTAGTGGGTTCTTCATTTTGGTCTTCAAGGATCTCAACAATGGTAGGTTGTTGGAGTGTTTTTCCTAACCTCAACTGCAATTTTCCATAATAGATAGCGTTAACTCCAGCCATGTTTTCCTGCTCAGCAGAATACACTGGTGTGGTTTGAGGGTTATTCTTTGGATTAGCAATAGGTTGGGCTGGTAGTTGAGGTTGATTGACCTACTCATTTTTTTGAGTGTTTTGGGGAGCTCACAAGAGGTTCTATTGTGGATTGGGCATCCTCCTTTGTCCATGATAGAATTGATTTGGAGACTGATTCCATTGTGGGGTAGGATTATGAGGATACCATTATTGTTGAGTCTGGTTTGGTCATTGAGGGTTTCCCTAGGATAGATTTGCCCATTCAAGTGGTCCCCAAGGATAAGGTACCCAATTAGGTGGTGCTAGAGGCTAAGGTGTCATCCATTGATTGTTATTCCAATTATTTAGAGGGCGTCAAGATGAGTTTGAATTCTGACCATAGGAGAAATTTCCTTCTGGTCTTTGGCCCACATAATTGACCTCCTCGTCAATATGAGATGACTTTTTCTTAGTATTTTTAATCGCATTCAATATCTCACACTAATCAGTGGTGTGACTCTTCTCACAGATTTGACAATTATCAGCTTTGTCTAAAGGACATTCTCTTAACAAATGTTTGTTTCAACACCCAGGGCAATAGATGTCTAAGGTTTCAGGATTACATGTTTTGGCTTGTATTCCATCCAAGGTGGTGTTTAACTGAACAAGGATATCAGTTTTTAAATTTGCTATTTCCTCTCGCAGCATACCAATTTCATTTGAGCCTCTCAATAGACTAGAATATGGATTCCTCTGCGAGTCTGGGAGAAATTTCTGCATAACTCAACAATATCACCGAGTTCAAGTTGGGACACATCTCCTTTTCCCATCAAGTCTAGGCTTCTCCTAGCATCCTCATTGAGCCCTTTGAGAAATATGGTCTTCAAAATTTTTAGGCTCATTATCTCTTCCCCACATCATTTGGATAAGAAGATAAACCTATCCAGGTAATCTTCTGGGCTCTCATCTTCTTTTTGCCTTAGCTTAAACATTTCTTATTTCCTATCACTGACTCTACAGTAGCTCTGATATTTGTCTGAAAACACAGTCTCCATTTCATCCCACGTGGTTATTGATCCTAAGTCCAATCCCATGAACCATCGCATTGTAGAATCTCTTAAAGTAGAGGGAAAGAGTTTTAGTTTTTGATTATCCATTTTGTAGTCATATGTCTAACACATAACTTTAAACTCAAAAAGAAATTAGTTTGGGTCTTCGGATGATAATCCTCTAAAGGTTGGTAAGATGGAAGGTGAAATGTTTTTCATAGGTGAATCGCCATCTACATTGAGAGCAATAGGATAGGTAAATGTTTGGGCTGCTCTCCGTGGGTTTGGGTTATCACCATCTTCATGATTTGCTCTCCTTCCATTGAAAGGGTCATTGTTGTTATCAGCCATGATGTTGAAAGGAATGTTTTCCTCCTCTAAGGTTTGGTCTGATGGTTGAGTATCTGAGGTATCTTGGGAAGTCTCAGGTTGATCCTAAATGATCAATTCGTAATAAAGTTCTTCAGCTAAGACTTCTACCTCTCTAATTGTGGTTGGAACTACTACTGGGGGGTTTTTGGTATGAATCTTCCATGCGGACCTTGTTTCCTAACCATGCAGAAAAATAAGTTTGACAACTATTTTTGTTCTTACTAATAAGAGGTAACCAAGTATTCTCCTATTAACACTAGAAAAGAGATCCCCGGTGACAGGCTGTTGTGAGGTCCTAACACTTTAGTTGAAAAATATCAGTTTATCGACCGGGGTAGTGTCCAAGGCTATATGCAATAGGGAGTATTGTTTGGATATCTCATCTAGAAATAATTTTCTAAAGCTTTAAAAAGACTTAAACATCATATCAAACTAGAAAGCATTTGAACTCTATACTAGAAAGCATTTGAACTCTTTAATCTACAATAACATATAAACTTTATACTAAGAATTCATACATGCAATTTTTATGATGAACTCAAGCAGTGACTAATCCTATAACTACACACACATTCAAACATTCAACTAACAGTTAACATCAATTTAAAACTAAAGCAGATGCTCCAGAAATATTTAAACAAATAGAGCTCTAAGAATTAACATCTTAAACATCACACCCTACAGGTACACACCATAAAACTAAACATAAAATAACACTATCTAAAATAGAACATTCACGAAAAATAGAAATACTTATCTACTCTACAATCCCGCGAGTGGCCAACTCTTGCGAGAAATTTGTCTTCTAACTAAGATTACATTCAATTATTTCCACAGCAACATAGTAATTCCATTCATATCTTCATAACTCAAAAGGAAGTACTCAGAATAATACTATTTGTATTTATGAAAATATTGCAGAACATAACTCTTTGATTATTTACCAAAAATATTGATATAAATTCCTCACACAGTATGATATATTTCCATGTTTTGAGCAACTAACTAAAACTGAACTATTACAAACTCCTATATTCCAGATGGCAGTAAAATGCCATTTGAAAAAGTCTTATAACAAAAACACAAAATTTTAACTATTGATGTCTTTAAAACATATAAAAGGCTCTAAGTGGAGTCATAATGTCTCAAATAACCAACATAAATAAATAGAATTAAAAGAGTCTTCAATCAATGCACGCCTAAAATTTCTAGTGCCCTCAACTTTTGACACACTTGACCTTAGCTACTTGAAGTCCACTCCTCTCGTAGGTCATGCATTAATCCTGCACAATTACTCAACTCTACATAACATTATATCAACATTTAATAGCTAATCTCAATCAATTTAGGAAATAAAGATTTGTACAACATTTTATTAAAAATAGATAAATATTGCTTATAAAAACAAACAAATTGGCAAGGCTAGGGTGATTGGGTAATGCAAAAAGGGTTATTTGTTTTATCAAAGGAATGAGGTTGTTTATACCTCATCACTCGGTAATGGCGCCAAAAAGTGATAGGTTATTGTTAAGTCCTAACACTTTAGTTAAAAGTATGTTAGTTATGTTGACCGAGAAGTGTCCAAGGCTATCTGCAATAGGGAATAGATTCAAACATCTCAACTTAGCAAAGATTTTCTGGATTTTTGGGAAATCTTTTAACGAAATAAATCTAGACTAGAAAGCAAACAATCTTAATCTATAAAGCATTTGGATATTAATCTATAAAGCATATAAATTCTAAATTAGGAATCAACACATCAACTTCTATCTAAGGATTCAAAAGAAACAGGTTAATCTAAGAAAACAAGAAGTTTTTTTAAATGTGAACATGCACTATCAATTGTAATGAATTTCTGTATTGAGCAAGAGCTCTAGAAATCATAACATAACACATAGAACTTATAAACTGCAACTTTAAAGGAAATAGCTAAAACACAATATCCTATAGGAACACAACAATACTATTCTACCATAACACCATTTAACAAAAGGTTACACTAATTTGAAATAAAACATTCACAAAACAAAATTTAAACAACACAACTTCACAACATCAAAATACTTATCTATTCCTATATCCTTCAAGTGGCCAGCTCTCTAAAAATCTTCTACTTGACTCAAATCACATTCATCATTTAACAGCTCCAAAATTTCATTTGTATGCTCATTACTCAAAATAAGATTACTCAGAATAGAACTTGATTGTCTTTTTCATAGCATAACAGAACATAACATATCGACCAAACATCACTTCCACATTGTATATCATAACATAACTTATATTTGTTTTAGGAATTACCCATAATCTATACTACCAAAATCTTAGATTTCAGGTGGCGCATTAATGCCACTGAAGAAGTCTTCAATAAAAAAATAGACTTTAACTAAACTAGTTGTCTATTAAATTCAACATATTAAAGGCTCCAACTAGAGCCATGAAATGTCTTAAGTGTTTCCAATAGAAAATAAAAGAAACTGCCAATAAAGTCTACGATCATGTATTCCTAGATTTCTGGGGCCCTAGGATTCCGGCGCTGCTGACTTTAGTTGCCTTTGAGTCTATTCATTCTGCAAGGCTATACATAAAAACCTGCATAAATACACAAACCTTTACACACGATCGTGTCAACATTAGTGGAAAACTTCAATCAATTGAAAAACAAAGATTGTACATTTTTCTATCAAAAATAAACAAAAATTGCTTATAAAATTAATAAATTGGCATGGTTTGGGTGATTAGGTAACACAGAAAGGGTTATATGGTTCATTATAGAAATGAGGTTATTTATACCTCATCAGGAATCATTAGTAACACCATGAGAAAGCATCCCAAAAGATCTTAGCTCCCTATCTACAATGTAAAGATTAAAGTAAATAGTATGTAGTGTGTTCCAAATTCACTAGAAAAAGTAAGACAAAATGAACAAAATGGAATGTTTTGACCTCATAAAATTGTATTTTCTAATCATGGATGGGTTTTAGGGATTGATATAGATCTCTGACAATAAACTAGACTAGAAAACCATCAATTTTGAGCTTAAAATCAATAAGTGGTGGCTTGTTGGTTGACCTTAATTGTGTTTCACAACCAATAGGGTGACCTTGACCTTACAAAATATCAGTTGGAAATTTTGTGAAGTGCTCTTTAGATAATTTGAGCCCGATATTTTTCTTTTGGAACTTTCTCTAAAATTTTGTAGAACTTTCTAAAAGTGACTTGCAAGTGAACTTTTGTGAGAGGGAACCTTGCAAAAACAAAGGTTAATGGGGAGTCTACCTCAGTTAGTTCCCTTGTGGGATTTTAAGCATGATTCCACATCAAAATATTGATAAAAATAGGAATTCAAACTATTCTATGCTAAAAAATCATTCTAAATCAAAGCATACCCATGAAAACCTATAAGATGATGGCAAAAGGTGCTTGAAAACTCAACAAAGGAACTAGGGTGAAAATAGTTTTGGGAACAAAGTGATGATTCAACCAAACAAGATTTTCGGGCTTCAAAGAGTATTGGTATAATATTGTGAAACTATAAGACTGAAGCACTCAAGTGAGGTTTTGATATGGGAATGGCTCACAACTCCTAAAAGCATCAAATAAAGACTTGCATTCACAAAGGGGTGATGGGAAACATAATGAAATCTCAAAATGACTCCACAAGGGCTTAATGCCAATGAATTAGGATGGGATAGGGTCTAAAAATCTAAATTATGAAGGTGGTTTGATGGTGGATTTAGGGAAAAACCAAGTGGAAATGACAACATATTAAGGTAGAGGCTTCAACAATAGAACTGGGGAGATGGAGGGATGGAAAAATAGATTAAAAATGTGATGTAAATGGATAGTGATGGATTGGAGGGATATTGGGAAGAGGTGTGAAGAGGATCATATAGAAAATTTAGATACATAAACTCATTCCAAACAAAAATCATAAAAGAAAATGGCTTACCCTATTGAAATCCTTAGAAATCAACCACACATTGTCATAGATCCTATTGCAACATTGTCCAAGGAAAAATACAAATTATTTGAGACTTTAGGGATGAAGCTAACTCACTCTTGGAATTTTTGAAGTAATGTAAAAATTTACCTTTTCTATGTAAAAATGACACACAGTTGATCTATTTTAAAGACCTTGCTTAGGGAATTCAAAGATGGAAACTTAGTAGGTCATAAGCTCTAGTAATATATTATCTTGCATTCCAAATTGGTGGTGGGAGGATGAAAAGTCAAGGCTACCCTATTAGGTGGTAAACCGTGGACATTATCTGTGAATGAAAATTAAGCTCAATTTTCTAAGGGGCCATCTAGCAGTGGGTGGTTCCATTAATTTTAAGCTTGTTAAGGCAATATTTAAGAAGGATAAAGGTAGAGTTTTCACATGGGATGGGGCAAGGCACAACATTTTATGGCTTAATAGGGGGAAAAGGGGATAAATCAAAGATAAATTAAAGGCGTGGGTAGGACATGGGATGCGGATAAAAATTAAATGAAAAGGAATACATAGGAACTCTAAACAAGACCATGGAAACAACATAGAAAAGGGGATATGGAGGCAAGCCAATAAAGTGATCATGGAGGTGGTGCATCACCAAACTTTATTAGACCATTAGAATAATGTGTCATGTATTATGACTTGGGTTTCTCCATCTTCACCAACACATACTAGGGTTTCCCAAGGCCAATGGTGTGGGAACTTTGATTTCACTCATTGCCACTTGTAGAGCCTCTATAGATGGTCCTCTCCTTCATTGGAAAGGTAAAACATTTGTCATCACCACAATCATAGGTAGGCCAACACTCTTTTGTATCCTCTTAGTGATGTGGGTGGGCCTTCCCTCATGGTCAAGATAATTTCCTCACTTGGCCCTTCCCATCTTTCTGCAACAAAATAATACTCAACCTTGTATTGATTTGCTTGATTCATAACCCCACAAGTAGGGAATGGAGATAATGCTCTCACTAGTTGGGAGTCGATTAATTATGGAAAATAGTTGATGAAAGTTGGGTAACTTGAATGATCGAGACCCTCCTCTAAATTTAGACTTTATAGCTTTAGCTACATAGTCTTGTTTATGATGTTGTGCCATTATGAAATTATGATATTATGATTGACTATTTCCTTTTTAAGGCCAAAGTTTATTATTGTAGTTATTTTTTGGGATTGTGTGATAATTGTTTCCTATGATATGCTCATTTTGCATGGGTTTAGGACATAGTCCCATTCCATCCACCTTTTTTAAAGAGGCTATATTTATTTTCCCTCAAGTCATATATAGATCTCAAGGAGGTGGTGTTTTTTACAATGTGTCAAATTATGTGATGTTTTATCAGGATTCAACCACACAATTTTTTAGTCAATCTCATTGACCCATATTTCATGAGTAGTGGTTCACAAGAACCCATCTCTCACGAGCATGAATGGTCCACTTACCAATCATTGCATGTAGGTGATGCTCATAAGGGTGAAGCGTTAGGACTTTCTAGGAGGTCACCCATCCCAGTACCACTCCAACTCAAGCATACTTAAGCATAGAGTTTTCCTTAGGATTAAGCCCCCTTAGCTTGTTATGCCATTTATAAAACCTTCAACTAGTGTCATGCTTTATGAACCATTCATTATAGAGCTCCTTATCTCATTCATTACCAAGTAGGTGGGATTCTTCTTTAGCTCATTGGTTACCATGTAGGTGGGATTCTTCCTTAGCTCATTCATTGACAAGTAGGTGGATGAATGAGCTAAGGAAGAACCCCACCTACTTGGTAGTGAATGAGCCAAGGAGCTCTACAATGAATGGTTCATAAGGCACAACATCTATTGAAGATTTTGCAAATGGGGTAGCAAGCTAAGTAGGTTTGATATTATGGGAAACTCAATGGTTAAGTGTACTTGAGTTAGAGTAGTATTGGGATGGATGATCTCCTAGGAAGTCTTGATGCTTCAACCAACTGATCATCACCTAGATTCAATGTGTGCTAAGTGAACCATTCATGTTCATAAGAGATTAATTCTTGTGAACCACTACTCATGAAATATGGGTCAATGAGATTGACTAAAAAATTATAGTTGAATCTTGATAAAACATCACATAATTTGACACACTATGAAAAACACCACCTACATAATTTGACACACTATGAAAAACACCACCTACATAATTTGAGACACTATGAAAAACACCACCTACTATGGATGGATGAGCTAAGGAAGAACCCCACCTACTTGGTAATGAATGCACTAAGGAGGTTTATAGTGGGTGGTTATAAAAAAAAACATGTTCAAGATTTTGCGAACAGGGTAGCAAGCTAAGTAGGCTTGATCTTGGGGAAACTCCATGGTTAAGTCCACTTGAGTTAGAGTAGTATTGGGATGGGTGACCTCTTGGGAAGTCTTGATGCTTCATCTGGTGGAAACTCCATGGTTAAGTGCACTCAAGTTAGAGTAGTATTGGGATGGGTGACCTCTCGAGAAGTCTTGATGCTTCACTCGATGAGCATCACCTAGATTCAGTGTGTGCTAAGTGGACCATTCATGCTCATGAGAGATGGGTTCTTGTCAACCACTACTCATGAAATATGGGTCAATGATATTGACTCAAAAATTACATAGTTAGATCCTAATAAAACATCACATAATTTGACAAACTATGAAAAACACCACCTACTTGATAATGCATGAGCTAAGGAGCTCTATAATGAATGGTTCATAAGACACAACACTTGTTGAAGGTTTGAAAAATGGGATAGTGAACTAAGCAGGCTTTGATCGAAACTCTATGGTTAAGTGAGCTCGAGTCAAAGTATTATTAGGATGGATGACCTTCTAAGAAGTCCTAATGCTTCACCTTTATGAACATCATGTTAGGAATATATAGGTAGATCAAACCAATTCCACATAACCCAAAGGAGATAATGATGCATACAATCTTACAGATTTACCATAATGCAAAGATCAATAGACAATCAACAAGATAACACAAGATATACCCTGGGAAAACCCTTTTTGAGGGAAAAAGCCCAACCTCCAAAAGAATCCATACTCAATGTATTATTCAACAATAAGAAATTACAATACACTCACAGAGTCTCCATGAACACCTTTGAAACATCAAGGTCCTCTACTGCAACCGCCATGTATCCAAGCATGAACCCACACATCCTATGCCATGCTTTACAATGTGCACTCTCAAGAGAAAACTCAATACAATGATAGCCTCTCACACAACCTGTAAAATAATAGCTAACCCTAACCACTAACCATGTGCTTGCTTTTATAGACTCAAGCTCACACAAATACAACTTGTGGTATTGGATAAAAACAATGCGACTCAAAACCATGAGCTATGTCTCCCAATGTTAAATACAACGTTTACAAGTGATACCAAATAAATATTTAATGTGGCTAAACACATCACTTAAGATGCACTACAAAATACTATTTATTTTACATAATTAAATTAATTAATGTTATGCAAGGTGAACAACACCTTTTTCCCAACATTCTCCCACTGGTTGTATACATTGCATAAGGGTCAATCAATGAAATACATCATCATAAGCAAACATCACATGAATCTCCAACATGCTCTCATGCTCCATCAAGATACCTGCAATAAAATCAAAGTAACCACCATCTCGAGTAAGAACTCCTCTCATCCTCCAACGTGCCACCTATGGAAGAAAAGGAACATGCCAAGGTGAAGATGCACCAATCCAAAGAACACAAGCATCAAATCCAAGTGATAACAAAAACTCCAAGTAGCTATCAAAGGTAAAAACCCACATGACTAGAAATAGCACCACAACATATGCTAATACATCCAACCATCCATACCCCATAGGTATCAACAACATCAGTAAACTTATGCCAACAACATATCAAACCCATATACTGCAATAATAAGCTCCATGTATAAAACCTATGAATGAAAAACACATACATCTAGGAGCTCCCACTACACAGGTAATGTCAAATTTGAAAATAGATCCAAGGCATACCAAGTCTACCAATCAACATTCAAACCAAGGTGTGGCTAAACAACAAGCCAATGTAGTATCAAGAACAATCTATATGATCCACACATGCAAGATAAATCACTGCATACTCTCTCACAACATGTCACCATAACTATCCCAAGTCCAACCATATCAACATGATCCTCCAGGAAGTAGCCATAAGACAAAAAGAAAACCTGTAAATCATAATGTCCTACAAACACCTCAAAGTGCAAAGCTATATCAAGTATGATCTCCTTTGCAACCCCAAATGTAAAGCCTCAACAACACCCAATCATTCAATCTCATAGATCAAATGAACATATATATCATGTAACCAACATGGGTGTAAGCCTCTCTAACCAAGGAAGGTTAAACTCATAATCATTCCATAACCAAGAATAAGCCCAATCACATCTCCTAAACTCCTCAAAATGGAAATCATAATCAAACCATATGAACAAAGAGATAACCATGCTAACATCCCTCAAATGAACCCTCCAGAACCAATAACCATAGATCAAGGTCCACAACCATGAGAAGATAAAACATAAAGCAAAATGCATCTAAAAGGATGGACAATACCTTATAGATGATAAACCACCGAGTAGACCACGAGTGGGGAATGAGAATGCCCTTCCAGGATACACCAAGTCATAAAGACTCTTTCCAAGAATAGTCTCCTCTAGGTCAAAATGAACTCATGTCCATATCTAGGTGTAGGGTCCTTGGTCTATCTATTGAAACCTCCAATGAGTAACTGTCTCAACAATTGTCTCTAATCCAAAGAGAACTCTAGCCTCACCTAAGTCTCCAAGTATCCAAGAGTACCTCCATGATCAATCCATGCTAAACTCCAAATGCAACATCGCACCATCATGAAGCTCCCAAGCACATGATCAATGTACTAAATACCAAGAGATCTAACAAGATCATTGTCAATGCTCCTACTGCACATCTACATAATCAAGAAGCCCATCCTGACATCATGATCTAACCATCTCCTCCAAGAAGATTACATGCACTGATGCACACATCCTATCTCAAGAGAACTATACAAGACCAAATTCAAAGCTCCAACTACACATCTGCATAATAAAGGAACCCATCATGACATCATGATCTAACCGTCTCCTTCTAGGATATCACATGCATTAATGCACTTATCCTGTCTCAAGAGAACCTGTATCATGTCAATACTCAAACTAGTATCCAGAGTAAACCAATACACAATACCAACATCTCTAAAACAAAGGATCAACATGTCAAACTAACAAGTCATAAACTGACACCTCAACCAAAGACTCCAAAAGTCCTCCATGGTAAACCAAGATGTCAAAATCTCCAACAACATGAAGATAACCATCTACTAACAATAGAACTCGAGATGTCAAAGTACTCTTATTGAAACAATAATCATAATCCAAGAGCCTCTCCAAGACACCCACAACCATTGAAGAAGATCATCCATCACTAATGATGAATCCATATCACTGCCAAAGCTCCCACTGAAACATGACACCGATCTATACATGGAAACAAAATAACCATCTCCTAAATGAAGATAATCCATGGCCCCAACTCAATCAAGGAATCCTATTGTAACATCAACAACTCCCAAAAGGTAAAGTAAAACCATGATCTCCAAACTAAGAAGATAAAACCATCACTGTCAAAAAACTCACATAAAACCATGTATCCAAGTTATCCATGACATCGTGATAAACATACTATAAATCCCAATAACTGACTATCCAGGCAATCTAATAATTCATCCTCTCATCTCAATGCAACATACCAATGTACAAATGACCACAAACAAGGACAACTAACAAAGTCTGCATAAACATTGAATCAATCTCATGGATAAAGACAGTCCACATACAAGTCATCTCACTATAGTCAAGGGGTAGAAAATCCACAAAACCACATAACTCGAAGATCCAAAACACATATAACATGCAAACTCATCATCACATTAGTAACCTGCAAACCAAGATATCAAAGAAGATAACCTGTAGACTCCATGACTCAAACACCAAATCAATGCTAGATTTGATTTGCCAAACAAGTCCACAACGCAAGTAACCATAGTCAAAGAACTACCAAGCATCCAGGAGATAAGAACAATCCCCTAAAACTACACCATAATACCACCTGTAATCATAAATCAAACATCATAGCCCATACTTGTCAACCGCATACATGATCATGTTGTGTCAATGCAAAAGTGTACCTGCATATCCATGACACCATAATCATCATCAATGTTGTACCTATACTCAACTCCCACTGAAACGAGACTCTAAGTCTCACATGTGTATCAATCATGTCCTCAAACTAGAAGACAACCTATGTACCTATCTCCATCAAAGATCAAACTCTGAAACCACCTGTAAACCTATAACTGGAAGTACCAAATCTAAAAACTTACTATACCATGTTGATGGTCATATAGCAACATCCACTCCCACAAGTTTGTGCCCAAAAATCCATCTAAATGCACTCATAATCGCACCCTGAATCTTAGGCTCCCACAAGTGATCAAACAAGTACCAAATTCTCTCTGTAGACCAAACTAAAAATTTACATGATCTAATCTGTAGTATACAGCAATAGCTCTCCAACGCCTATCTGAAATCAAAAATATGATTCCGTATGCAAAAGTTATGAGCATAAAACTATCTCGAAGCAATGCATGGCTTCAAGGCACCAAATTCTGACACAAATAGCAAAATCTGATCACCAAACCTACATCACTGTGTAGTTTTTGGAGAGAGCTCTTCGACGCCTATAAGAAGTCAAAAATCTAATACTGTGGGCAAAAGTTATGCCTCTCAGAAAAAATGTCCTCTGAGGGCTAAAAGGGGCCCTAAGGGACTAGTCTATACGATGACATCATCACTGTCACTATTGACATCAACATGACATAAGAGTTGACTGGTGAATGTACAGTGGGGTCACTTGCTAGCGTCATCTAGTGACATGGCATATTTGAAAAAAAAAGGGTTTCAAATTTATTTTGTTTTTCCACGGACTTCAAAAAATATTGCAATGAGGTTTTAATAAAATTTAAGGGTTCGAATTAAAAATTAATTCACTGCTGTCATAAAAATTTCTGACGCTTGCCATTAAATATTTAATACTCGTCTACAAATTTTTAATGTTTAAAACCCCCGTGAGGGGACTTCTCCCACCGGCCACGGCCACGCCGGCTGGCAAGGCCGACAGCCTTGCCGGGCTGTGGCATGGCCCTGCCATGCAGGCGCAGGGGGTACGGAGTCTGTGGACCCCACCCCCAAAAAACATATATATTTTTTGTTTTTCACATGCAGTTTCTTTTCTATAGTTTTATTTTTTATTTTTAAATAAAAAATGCCAAACTATAGAAAATTACATGCGTGGGAAAATTTATTTTTCTGACTGTGTGTACATGCGACTGTACGACCGAGAGGAGCTAGAAGGGAAAAAAATTCCTTGAGGCCCTGGTGACCAAAACAAGGCAAATAATATGTTTTTCTTCACCTCTTGGACTCAATGGTGAGGTCCATTTTGTCCCAGGAGGTCATCTGTGAAACTTCCTCCCCAAAACCCTCTTCATGAACATATAAAAAAAGCACTTTTCTACCATGAATGTTTAACACCCAGATCTTCAATAAGCACAAAAGATCTGCAACACCCACAACCCCAAATTTGTAACATAACAACCTGCACAAATCCTCATATCCTGTATTGTCCAAAATCTTTCATGCATTGTCATGGATTTAGTTTTGCACCAGATCTACACAAACAAGGGTTATACCAAAACATGGATTTGTGAAAACACCCAGAACCATAAATGTATAGATACATCACATGCAAGCACATACAAGCAACATGCAAGTATATACAAGCCATGAAAAGCCTTAAAGCTCTGATACCACGTGTTAGGAATATACAGGTAGATCAAACCAATTCCACATAACCCAAAGGAGATAATGATGCATACAATCTTACAGATTTACCATAATGCAAAGATCAATAGACAATCAATAAGATAACACAAGATATACCCTAGAAAAACCCTCTTTGAGGGTAAAAACCCAGCCTCCAAAAGCATCCATACTCAATGTACTATTCAACAATAAGAAATTACAATACACTCACAGAGTCTCCATGAACACCTCTAAAACATCAAGCTCCTCTACTGCAACCTCCATGTATCCAAGCATGAATCCACATCCCATGCCATGCTTTACAATGTGCACTCTCAAGAGAAAACTTAATATAATGATAGCCTTTCACACAGCTTGTAAAATAATAGCTAACCCTAACCACTAACCATGTGCTTGCTTTTATTGACTCAAGCTCACACAAATACAACTTGTGGTATTGGATAAAAATAATGTGACTCAAAACCATGAGCACAAAACCATTGACCCCAAAATAATAAATATTTATTATTTTACACAAATAATAAATATTTGTCTTGTGTCTCTAAATGTTAAATACAACTTTTACAAGTGATACCAAATAAATATTTAATATGGCTAAACACATCACTTAAGATGCACCACAAAAGAATATTTATTTTACATAATTAAATTAATTAATGTTATGCAAGGTGAACAACACCTTTTTCCCAACACATTGCCTAGATGCAATGAATGTTAAACGAATCATTCATACTTGTATACACCTAAAAATGACACGACTCTAGCTAAATAAATATTTAAATATTTATTTCATTTTAAATTCCTCTATCAATAAATAAATAAATAAATTTATTTATTTGATTCATATTTCTCCAAAAAAATAAATAAAATTATTTATTTAATTAAATCATCCAAATTCTTCTAAAATCATTCTAAATTAAATAATACCAAATTATTTAATTAATTCTTCTCATTCTCTTTATTTAAATAAATCCAAATATTTATTTAAATTATCTATTTCCTCCAAAATTAAATTAATACCAAAAATAATTCAATTAATCCATGTGCACGTGTTATTAAATATTCCAATATTTAATTAACCAATATCCCCTCACCCACATGTCATATTTCTCCTCCAGTTAGATTAGTTAACTCATCAATCAAATTTGTTAACTAATTGGTCATGTGAGTTCACTATTCAATCATCTTAGTCAACCCCACAATCAGCCCACTTATCTCTCCAATCAATTATGTTAACTGTTCAATCATCTTAGTTAACTCTTCAATCTATTCTGTTAACTCCCCTGATGCATTAAGGAGCAGGACACTTATCCTCTCCCTATTCACGCACATCCTCTCAAATTTCCTCAACTGTTGATCTTCTTATTCATTCTACACCATTGATCTTCTTTCTCACAAATCTATAAATACAACCCCTATTCCTCCATTTGATGCATCCAAGCTTTTTATAAACTTACTCTGTAGGAATCACAACGCGCCTTTGGCACAAATCACTCCATAGCTTGAGATCAATTATCACCATTATCACCATTTATCATTGTATTGTGAAGATCCTCTTCATTTGCAAAACCTATCAACAACCATTCTCCATTGTCATATTGGAAAAAAGTAAGGAAGTGCACTTCTGAGGGCTCTATTCATACATGAGATCAATTCGAGATAGGCAACCAATAGAAGTGACAAAATAGAAAGGTTTGCAAGGTATTGTGCTCTTTGTGTTTGATATTATTTGTTCTAATTTCATTGAGTTACTTGGATTATATTGATATACTGATATCGACCACATTTCCCATAACATTTCTGGCACCCACCATGGGGTCGTTGCCCCAATTTAACTTCAAAATTGAGTGTTTGTGTTAGAATCCGTACACAGGACGTTTCTGTGCATCCACTCACTGTTACAACGCATCTACTCACTGGTATTGTGCATCTGTTAGACCCGTGCATCTACTCACTGTTCCGGTGCATTTATTCTCTATTACGGTGCATCTGTCATATCTGCGCATTTATTCACTATTCTAGTGCATTTATCCTTTGTTACGATGCATTTGTCATATCTGCACATTCTCTGTAACTACGCATCTGTATCTGCACATTCATTCACTGTATCTGCGCATTTATTCTGCTAGGGTTTTTGAGCTATTTCTCAGGAAATTTCTAACGCTAACATCATTTGCAGGAATATTCTTAGATCCACCTTGTAGGTTAAGAGTTGGTTAGGCATATAGTTGCATGGTTAACTCCCATCTAGATCTAAATAGCAAAGGAAGTAATTGAACTTGTTCATGCAAATTTCACTTAGATCTAAATAGGAGGGAAGTAATTTGTACTTGTTGCATTACAACTTGAACATAGTCCCAACTAGGAGGATTAAAATTGAACAATTGCTTTCAAAAGCTTTTTCAAAGTTAACAAATCTTGTGTGCCCAAGTAGAGTAACTCATCTAGTTTTTCTCTTTTTAACTAGGAGGAAAGAACCAGTGTTTTCCATGATTTTGGATTGATGATAGGACTATGCTCTCCCCTTAACAGGGTGACTAAAATGCCAGAATCATGATTTCGCATGTGTTACCTTTAGAGAGGCCTACCCTTGGAATTCCTTCCTTCCAAGTGGGACGACCTTAAGTGATAACGGCTAAAGCCAAGTACCTCCAAGTCACTATAAATAAATTGCGTTTGTGACGAAAGTTGCAAACGACAGGTGCCTCTATATTACACTGACCAATGTCTCCTACAAAACCCTGTGGAGCGTAACCTCTGTAGGCTGGGAAGTCTTCTTATCGAGGCGAATGGCCGCACGTGTAATCACCTGAACAGATGCCTTGACTAAAATCTTTTTGTTGTAGAAGGCTTAAATCCCCTATTCAGTGACACAGGAGGAAAACATTCTCCAGAGCCATCCAATGTCATACACTCATTTAGTGTAGAGATAGGAAAGTTCAACTCTTTGGAGGAACTATAACTTGGTATGCGTGAGAAGTGAGTGTCGTGGAGGGGAGCCGGTGCTACCAAGTTATTAATTAGCTGTCTGCCTTTATGCAAGTGGCTGGTGTAAAAACCAAGTTGGAACTCATTGAATACTGCCCTTACCATCCTAGGATTTGTACTTACTCTTTGTCAAAAAATTAAAAAAAATCAAACAATCATGAAAATATTCTTTGTGTGTGATGTGTCTTTGTTTCCATAATCAAAGAAACAAAACAAAAAGAGCAACATTCAAACAAAGAAACCCAAAAACATTGAAAAGCATGCCTTTACCAAGTCAAAATAGTCAAAATCAAGCAAAATAGATAGATCTGCGCATCTGCTTCATCCTACTACACATTTGCTTCACGTATCTTCTTTCTACTGTGCATTTACTCAATTCTGTTGCACATTTACTCCATTCTGCTGCGCATCTACTTTCCACCAGACATGCGCTTTTGTCTCCTAGAGCTGCGCATATACTCTCTGTTTCTACGCATTTGTTCCTGCACATCTGTCACAGTGAGCACTTTCGTACATTTTGTCAGAAAAACACTTACCTTTTTGGACACCCATTTCAGTCTTGTATCAGTTTTTGAGGTCAAATTAACTGTGCAGTCATTTCTCCCATTCATTTCCACATTGTACCCTCTTTTCTGCCAATCACCTCATCAAACATTTTGCAAAACTTCCCAAGACCAAGTCAAAATATCAAAACTAGGTTACCACAAGGCAATTTATTGATCATATCAGACTCAAACATCACTAGTAAGTCTCCATGAACAGGATCTATCATCCTTCTCTCTCAGAACTTCACTAGTTTGTTTTGGTGCAAAATTAGTGTCTACCAAGTAATCGGATTCCGGCAATCCTTACTTTTGGCTACCATTTTGTGTCGACTGACTTGTTTGACACCATTGATCAAAGAAAACCCTTGTTCAAATCTTATCACCACCAGTATCCCCTTCATTACAACCTCCAAACGCATCTTACCAAAGCATCCAATTTCACCCCACTCCATTCCAAATCATATTGCATGGTACTAACTAGATTGTAGAAACAAAAACAAATTGAAATGGTTGAAACATCCGATAAAATTGTCCCCTCCCCTCACGACAGTGATGAGGAGATATCTTATGAGGACTTACAAGAAGCTCTCCAAGATAGAAAATTTCGATGAATGATGGACAAAGTACTCCACCAAGACTCTAAAAAGTTCTTTCTCCACCTAGCAACCCAAGGAGGTAAGCTCCCTGCTAACTTTGACGTCACAATGTTGAAAGAAACTGAAGAGGAAAGAACTCGTGAAGATAGCACACGTGAGGAAAGAACCCTTGACACAGACAAAGGCAAGAAAACCATAAACTCAACCACACCTTTAGACATGTTGACAAAACAAGTTCAAACCCTACAACAACAATTAGATGACCTCCAAACAGGGACGTCCACTAAACACTATTCGTTGGAGGAAATCTCATCGTATCCCTTCGATAAGAGCTTGAACATGATCCCCTTTCCCCCTAGATTTGAAGTTTCAAAATTTGACAAGTATAGAGGAAAGTGTGACCTAGAGACCATATCAGAGAATTCAGCGCCGCATGTCTAGAGGTTGCCCACAATGAAACTTTTCTCATGAGACTCTTCCCTAGATCTCTAGGAGGGCAAGCCATGGAGTGGTTCTCTTGACTCCCCCTGGGTATCCCTACCTTTGATGAGTTAGTGAACAAATTTGTCACGCATTTCTCTTATAATTTCGAACATAAGGTATCCATGCTTGACCTTTGCAACACAAAACAAAAGAGTGGTGAATCTTTCACTGCTTTCCTACAAAGGTGGAGGCAACTTGCCAGCAAATGTCCTCATCATATACCAGAAAAACAAATGCTTGAAATGTTTGTCCATAATCTCAATCCTGATCTAAGCTATCAAATTCAAATCCAATGCCCTACCTCATTCATGAAAGTCATTGAGATGGGGTTATTCATTTAAAAAGCTATGATCGTGAAAGGACAAATAAAATTATTCAAGGACACTCCTAATTCAAACTATACCTCGGATAAGTCAAAATTCTGGACCAAAAACAGGACCATCATCAATGATGGAGTGGTTGATGCTAAAGTAGTGGCTCCTAAGCAACCAATTTTTAATCTCAAAGGAGCATCAAACAATGCAACACCGAGCAAACCTCCATCAAATAAACTGAGACAACTGTACAATTTTCCTCCTAGATGAAAATTTACACCATTGGGGGAATCATGTGAGTTCGCTTTGAGAAAGTTAGTGGCAAACAATGAGATCACCCTTCCCACCACAAGAAACTATGAATTGACAGTCAAACCTTCTTGGTGGAAGGATACAGATTTCTATGAGTACCATAGAGGCACAGGCCATAAAACTGGTGACTGTATCTGCTTGAAAAACATCATACAAGACTTACTAGACCAAAATCGTGTGGGTACAAAAGATCATCCCTCTAACGAATCACATGTGGCATTCAAGGATCCGCTCCTTAACCATGACAGGCAAAACATGCCTAACAACACAATAACAATTGGCAAAATCACAATAACGGGAACAATGAGGCTAACTACACACACATGCCGTTCGAGTACACTGTTAATTGCATATCAGAACATATCCCGCAAATCAATGTGCTCACATTTAACAAACAATCAGATTCCAACACCAAATTTGATTGCAATATCACCACCCGCAGTTGGAAGGTCACCTTGCACACACTCCCTCCAAGGTCATCATCCTCACCATCTAACCCCCCACAAGTACAATGTCATTGACCAACTACAAAAGACTTCGGCCCATATATCCATATTAGAGTTGTTGCGTCTATCGCTATCCCATAAAGAGATTCTTGATAAAGCCCTAGTGGAAACCACTGTGCCCACGAACTTGACCCAAGAGAAATTTCAAGCCATGGTAGGTCATCTTACCTCACCTAACATCCTATCATTCACTAAACATGATCATCTATCTGTATCTCAACCCCATAACACATCATTACATATTGAGGCCTTCATTAATAAACATCGCATCAAAAGGGTTCTCATTGATGGAGGAGTAGGTTTGAACATTTGCACGCTTAAATTAATCCTTACATTGGGGTACTCAGAAACTGCAGTAGATCCAAGAAAGAAGATCACAATAAAATCCTATGATGAAGAAGAACGGACAACCAAAGGAATTGTGGTGTTACCATTAAGAATTGGACTAGTGGAGACAAAAGTTGTTTGCCAAGTCCTTGAGAGGGAGCTCACATATAACATTCTCCTAGGTAGACCTTGGATACATGCCATGAAAGCTGTGCCTTCCACATATCATCAATGTATCAAGTTCCCTCACAACGGCCGAGAGATCACCATCCAAGGTGACCCTGATCCTTTTCAACACTGTAACACTATCCAATCAAAGCCAGATTTCAACATCCATAATAATAGAGCTTCCACATCTTCCACCTCCCAACATGATCTTGGCTCCCAAGCTTCCACATCCAAGGCCAAAGAGCAGAAGGTCAAGATCAAAGAAACAGGGGTAGGAGAATATTCCATTGAGCATACCCTTTGCTTAGCTAAAATGCCTTTATCTCTGAAGTCCTTTGGGCGACCTACACCCTTCCCAAAACCATCTGCTCCTCCTGAACCTCCAAAAGCTCCCTTTGTCGAATGGGGCACCCTATTAGATGAAAGCGAGGAAAGAGACGTTCTGCAATGGCTCTACATAGACGAAGATGACACACCGCAAGACAAACAACCAAAGCTCCCAACAAAAATCTATGGCCATGGTCAATCTATCCTACACAGAATGGGCTATGAAGGACAGGGTCCCATCAGCCTGAGAAAAGAAGGAATAACTGAACCCATTCAACCCTCTTCATCCTCATCGGCCCGTGACATAAGAGGGCTAGGATACAAAGACAACGGCAAAGGCAAAGCTAAGGCTACTACTTGTTTTGTGGAACATATCCATAACCTCTAAGAGAATAGTGATACAGATTCCAATGAATATGAATGGGAGGAACTTTTAGAACATTCCTATGAGGACAAAGGAATCGATACCGTTCACACCTATAGCCCCTATCGTGAGGGACAAACTCTAAGGCCTAGACTAGTAGAGTGTGATTCGCCCATTTCGAAGAGAACAACTTACGAGGAAGGTCAGAGTTCTCACAAGATAAATAATCTTGAAGAGAGTACCATCATATATCTTATTCCTATCACTCCAAATCCTCATCATATATCCATCCTTACCATCACACCCACTAAATCAGATCAACCTATCAATCCCCTCCCCCTAGTACATCCTGAGCTTATTGATTGGGATCTACAAGGAACCCCCCAACTTGACATGTTCCAGAACGATGATGCCTACATTGATTACATGGAACTAAGAGACCACCTACATGCGGGAGATCATAAAGATGGCTTCGCCATAGAACTCAATACGTAGCTTATTTCAGAGAGGGTGCCAAGCCTTCCAGTCAAAAAAATATAAAAATCAAACATGGATCTAATGGTGAAAACCGCTTTGCGGTAGTGTCAAATCCCAAAAAAGTACAAATAAATGATGCATCTGATGGTGAAAACCTCTTTGAGGCGCCAGACAATGGAAGGCTTGACACTCTCCCCAACAACATGTATCAGGAGAAGTCACAAATTGTTGTAGAACCTACAGAACCTGTCGACATCGGCACCGAAGGTAACCCAAAGATCATACACTTTGCCAAATCTCTATCTCCGGCGGAAAAGACGAAATTTGTACCCTTCTTCAAAAGGAAATAGGTCAACTTTGCTTGGTCCTATGCAGATATGCTCAGGTTAGATCCAAACTTGATCTTGCATCATCTACCACTAGATCCTGGAGTTAAACCTGTTAAACAAAAACTTAGGAAAATGCATCCACACATCGCATTGCTAGTCAAAGAGGAATTAAAGAAGCTACTGGATTCAGGGTTCATCAGAGCAATCGATTATCCGGAGTGGGTATCAAACATTGTACTAGTATCAAAACCCGACGGAAGAGTTAGATTGTGCAATGAATTCAGAGATCTCAACAAGGCCTGTCGCAAAGATGATTTCCCATTGCCCTGTTGGAAACAAGGCAGATAATTGAGAGGGGGGTGAATCAGTTATCTCAAATATCTTAACTTTCTTTTTTCCTTTAATAATTAGTGCAGCATCAAAACATATAAGCATACATGATCATAAGAACAGAAATAAAATCATCACACATAACACAAGGATTTTTACGTGGAAAACCTTGTTAAGGGAAAAACCACAGGGTGACTAACCCAAGATTGTATTCTCTATTAAAAGAATAAGAAGTACAAAATGGTACTTGCCAATTAGGGCTCACTACCCGAGCACACTACCTACAAGAGACTCACTATTTACAAAACTTACAGAAGGTAACCAGGTGTTTGAACTGATGAGAGGCATCTACAAATGCTAGAGTTCACTTCTGGTTAGGCACAAAATACTGATCTGATGCACTTCATTCTTCCTCTGCTCTAGTGTTGTTGCTCTGTCACATATAGAACTTGTATTGTTGCTTCCACACTTATCTATGCCTTTCTTTGCACTTTATATTATCATATATGTACACACACACCTTCATACTAAAATCCATCTGGTATATATATCCGCACCAAGGACTTCAACAACTTTCTATTCGGCAACCGGAATACTCAAGATATTTACAAATCACTGATCTGTCGGCGAAATCCATGCTTGATATGTGATGCGTATCAAAATCATAGGCATTAAAGTCATCAATCATGTCGGCCAATATTGTATGATCCCTCAAATAGCTTCATCAACATCAATTACTCATCCAGATTGAAGTCTGATACTCTGCCAGTCAGTTCTTCCTCAGTCTGCTCTGCCTCTCTGGAACCCAACACTCATATGTTCATGTCTTTTTCCATGTTTTATCATCGGAGGCTCAATCTATGGAATATAGTAGTCATGATACTCCTCTTGACTTGTCCAAGTCCGCAACTTGCTGAGTTACACCATCTGAGAGATCTGGACCTGATTGTCAGACCTTGCTACATGCTCTGTTCTTGTTCACCAGACCAAAACAATCTTCAATATGACTTCCGGTATAGGCATACTATGTGCTGCGGATGTGTGGGATAGACTTTGTTGCCATCAATGACAACACTCATGAAGCCACATAGTGTCTCTTGCCAACATGCCCAACATTGACATCATAGTAGACTTGACAGCTGGACACACTATGCTCTCTCTTATGGATGGTCTCTCCGGATACAACCAAATCAGAATAGCGCTAGAGGATCAACATAAGATGGCATTCACATGCCCATGGGGTACCTTCTGCTGGAACGTCATGCCATTTGGGTTGAAGAACGCAGGAGCCACATACCAAAGGGCAATGACTACTATCTTCCACGACATGATGCACGTCACTATGGAAGACTATGTGGATGACATCCATGCCAAGTCACTTACAAGGGAATCTCACTTAAATGTCCTAGAGAAAATCTTTCAGTGGCTAGAACACTTCAAGGTCCGATTGAATCCAAAAAAGTGTGTGTTTGGAGTCACCTCTAGCAAACTTTTGGGTTTCATAGTATCAGCTAATGGGATTGAGGTAGATCTTGCGAAGGTCAAAGCTATCATGGAAATGCCACCACCAAGGAACATCACCCAACTACGGTCTTTACAGGGAAAATTATAGGCAATCCGTCAGTTTATCTCACAACTGGCGGACAAGTGTCAACCCTCCACTCATCTCTTGCATAAGGACATCCCATTCAGATGGGATGAGAAGTGTGAAGATGGATTTCACAAATTGAAGGAGTATCTCATGAATCCACCTATCTTGATGCCACCTATCCAAGGCAAACCACTATATCTTTACATATCTACAACACCAATAGCTCTTAGAGCCCTTTTAGCACAACAAGATTATGAAGGCAAAGAACGGGCAATCTACTACATCAGTCGCACATTGGTGGGGTATGAATTGCAATATTCTCAAATCGAAAGATCTTGTCTTGCTGTGGTTTTTGCTTCCCAAAAACTACGCCATTACATGCTTGCACATTCCATCAAGTTAATTGCAAAGATTGATCCACTCAAATACTTGTTAAGCAAAGCAACTCTAACAGGCCACTTAGATAAATGGGTAATGCTACTAAGTGAGTATGACATCAAATATGTGGAAAGGAAAGCTATCAAGGGTGAAGTCATCGCAGATCAATTGGCGGAGGCACCATTGCAAGATACTTCTCCAATGACATTTGAGTTTCCCGATGAATCAATTTTCAGTATCACAACACATTCATGGAAGCTCTACCTTGATGGGTCCTATACAAACCATGGATCAGGGGCAGGAATCTTATTAGCCATTCCTCAAGGTGACACAATACCTAAGTCCTATCATCTGCTTTTTCCTTGCACAAACAACATAGCAGAGTATGAGGCCTTAGTCATTGGTCTTAAGATGGCGACAGAATGGAAAGTGAATGAGCTACATGTCTATAGAGATTTGCAACTTGTCAGCAATCAAGTAAATGATGACTATCAGACAAAAGATGACAAGCTAATACCATACAAGCGTATGGTAGACGACTTTAAAGGATACTTTGTGATAATCTCCTTTGAGTAGATTCCTCACATAGAGAACAAAGCAGCAAATGCCATGGCAACCATCACCTCGCTTCTCGATATACCAGAGAATGAGTCACGTTTTGAGTTCTTGGTGGAGTCAATCACACAACCAGCTTATGATATCCCCAAAACACAATCCATTTGCCTCCTAGTATGATCCGATTCACCCTTGTATGGTAAAATTTACACCTACCTCAAGGATAACACCTTACCAGCTGACTTATCCAACAACCAACGCTGAACCTTTATCCGCCAAACATCTCGTTATACCATTATCGCCGACACCCTCTACCACTGAGGTCTAGATGGTACTCTACTCAGGTGTCTTAAACATTACGAATCACAAACTGCCTTACAAGAAGTACACGAAGGAATCTGTCGATCACACTCTAGTGGTCCTACCTTAGCTAAGAAACTCATGCATTTGGGATACTATTGGTCGAACGTGGAGATATACTCATATCATTTTGTTAAGAAATGCAAGCAGTGTCAGATTCATGGTAACCTCATCCATGCACCAGCTCAGGAACTGCAGCCTCTAATGACACCTTGGCCCTTTTGTCAGTGGGGACTCGACCTTGTGGGCAAAATCAACCCTCCATCCTCCAACAACCACAAGTTCATCATAACTACCACTGAGTATTTTACCAAGTGGATTGAAGACGTCCCACTCACCAATGTCACAGGCAAGCAAATTGCCTCCTTCATCCTTAATTACCTCATTTGTCAATACGAAATTCCCTCATCCATAGTCACGGATAATGGAAGACCCTTCAAAAACCAATGTCCAAGAACTCTGTACCAAATTCCAAATCCAACACTGCTTCTCCACCCCTTACTACCCACAAGGCAATGGTCAGGTAGAGGCATCCAACAAAACCATCTTGAAAATCCTCAAGAAAACTATCAACAACACCGGCCGTGATTGGCACATGCAACTAAATCCCGCTTTGTGGGCCTATCAAACCAGCATACGCACTCCCACAGGTGCCACACCATATGCCCTAGTTTATGGTTCTGAAGCCATTTTGCCCATTGAGGTCGAGTTACCATCTTTGTCGGTGTCGTTAAAAGGTCTTATAACTGATGAGGACTACAGAGTTTCTAGACTAGAAGAGTTAGAACTGTTGGAGGAGAAACGACAGAAT
This sequence comes from Cunninghamia lanceolata, assembly GCA_027924645.1. NCBI lineage: Eukaryota > Viridiplantae > Streptophyta > Pinopsida > Cupressales > Cupressaceae > Cunninghamia > Cunninghamia lanceolata. The sequence goes on along the minus strand of BSBN01001143.1, from coordinate 634,291 downwards.
GCTTTCAACCATCTCAAAGCCTACCAACAAACAATGTCCAAAAGCTATAACCATAGAGTCTGTCCAAGGGTATTTAATGTTGGTGATCTAGTGCTCAAAGAAAATCCCCGCAATTAGCAGGGACTTCCGAAGGTCATAACTTTTGACTCGGATGTGGGTTTACTACGAAATTTTACAGGTGGATGCATTATGAGGTGGCCAATGGTTTCTCAACCCACCCTAGTCAGTTGGACCTTGTCTTGGCACTTTTTCGGGGCTTGAAACTTTCATCTTGGCCCTCAAAACTTAGGATGTTAGTTGGTTTTTTGTCCTACCTTAGCTTTATGCATTTTTTGGGAAAAAACTGGATTCTCAAGATATGATTGTAAAATTACCTAAAATGGCAAAATCTGACAATTGTCGAAATCTACCAAAAAAGGTATTTTTTTTTTTGTTTTCTTAGATATAAGAGAGTTTTCTCTCATTGTAGCAGCAGAGTTGATGAATAGAAGTTTCTTTTATGTTCCATCTTCCAAATCTTTGTCTCTCATATGTTTAATGGCACCATTCTATTGAGTGTATGTTGTGTGATGCATCATCTAGTATCAGAGCAGGAAGATGGCTAGGAGAGGAAGAGGAAGAGACGGTCTTGCCCATGTGCATAGAGAAATGCAAAATCTGCAAAGGCAAATAGCAGAACTTACAACACGAATGGAAAACTAAAGATTGGGTAGAGGAGGAGACGAATCTGATGAAGAGATAGGTCGAGGAGGTGCAAATCAAGATACAGAACAGGAAGAAGAAGAATTAGAAGGCATGAGTTTTGAAGAGAGGATGCTCAGGGCCTTAGAAGGGAAAAATGAAGGGATCAAGGTAGATGTTTCAGATTATGCAGGTAGTCTTAAACTAGAGGAGTCGATAGACTGGTTGAATGACATGAGAAATTTTTTTGAATGGAAATCCATGACAGAGGAGAAGAAGGTAAAATTCGCATGCACCAAATTAAAGGGTCATGTAATGATTTGATGGGATCATCTTCAAAAGGAATGAACAAGGAAAGGCAAGGATAAGATCAGGACATGGAATAAAATGGAGAAGAAGTTGAGAGAAAAAATTTTGCCCATAGATTATGCGCAAACCCTTTTTCGTAGTTTCAAAATTTAAAGCAGAACCTCTCTTCTGTGCAAGATTATACAAATGAGTTTTATACACTGTCTATATGTATAGAGCATCACGAAATTGATGAACATATGGCTTCTAGATATGTGAATGGCCTGAAATTTTCTATTCAAGATGAATTGAGCATGCATCGACTCAACAGTATGGAAGAGGCTTACCAATTGGCTCTAAAGGCTGAAGAAAAACAAAATAGACAGTACCATCAGAGGAATAGAGGAGGAAGAAGGGGTACATCAACCCCATTTTGAGGAGGTTCAAATTATGGCAGGGGAGAGTCATCCCATGGTTTGGAAAAACAAGTAGACACTCGACAAGATCCTCTGAATCAAGAACGAGGAAGGGGATTTCAAAGAGGTAGAGGTTATGGTAGCAGTAGAGGATGGGAAAACCAGAGAAGGCCTTTCACTTGTTTCAGATGTGGAGAAGAAGGTCATAGGGCATTTGAATGCTCAAATTGTAACATGCAAGAAAGAAATCAAGGAGGACAACCTAGGGTGAACATGATTCAAATGCAGCATGAAGTGGAAGGGACAGAACTAGAGGTTCCACCAGATGTGGGAGAAAGTCTCATGATGAGAAGAGCAATGGTGATTCCAAAGAAGGAGAAAACACAAGCCAAAAGCTCTGATGGTTCATGGCTTTGAACCAATATCTTCAGAACCAGATGCACTTCGGGTGGCAAGGTATGTCAAGTTATTGTTGATGGAGGTAGTTGTGAAAATATGGTTTCTAAAGAAATGGTAGAAAAATTGAATTTACATTGTGAAAAACATCCTCATCCATATTGCATTGCATGGTTTAAAAAGGGAAATGAAGTCACTGTTGATAAAAGATGCCTAATTAAGTTTAGCATAGGGAAGATCTATCAGGATGAGATATGGTGTGATGTTGTCCAAATGGATGCCTGTCATGTGTTATTGGGGAGGCCATGTTAGTATGATAGAAAAGTTATGCATGATGGAGAGAAAAACACATACACCTTTTGGAAAGATGGCTCTAAGGTGATTTTATTGCCTCTTAAGGATGAAGGAAAAGGTGAGACCATGTTGTCTGAAAGAGATCTTGTTAAAGAAATGAAGGTGACAGGGTGTTGCTATGCATTAGTAGTGAAAAAAGGTGAAGAGGAAGACATTTCAGTTCCCCCAGAAGTAGCAGAGTTATTGAAAGAATTTGTTGATGTTTTACCTAATAAATTGCCTGATGGTCTACTGCTAAAGAGAGATATTCAACATCATATTGATTTGATTCTAGGAGCAACTCTACCCAACCAAGCATCTTATAGGATGAATCCAACATAACATGCAGAGATGAATAAGCAAGAAACATAACTCATAAGTAAAGGTGTGGTGAGAGAGAGAATGAGCCCATGTGCTGTACCTGCATTGTTAACCCCAAAAAAAGATGGAACATGGAGGATGTGCATTGATAGCAGAGAAATTAATAAGATTACCATCAAGTATCGGTTTCCTATACCTCGTATGGAGGACATGATGGATGTCCTTGCAGGGGCTAAATATTTTAGCAAGATCGACCTACGAAGTGGCTACCACCAAATCTGGATTCGAGAAGGGGATGAGTGGAAGACAGCCTTTAAGACTGGAGATGGATTATATGAGTGGATGGTTATGCCATTCGGGTTATCAAATGCACCTAGCACATTTATGAGATTGATGAACACTACACTACGCCCTTACATTGGTAAGTTTGTGGTAGTTTATTTTGATGATATTTTAGTATTTAGTAACAGTAAAGAAGAGCACATACAACACTTGAGGATCATCTTTGGTGTGTTAAGGAAGGAGAAGCTCTATGCCAATTTGAAAAAGTGTAGGTTCATGCAAGACAGTTTGGTTTTTTTAGGCTTTGTCATTTCTAAAGATGGTGTCAGAATGGATCCAGAAAAGGTCAGGGCAATTCTAGAATGGCCTAGTCCAAGCAGCATCATAAAGGTAAAAAGTTTTCATGGCTTGGCCACTTTCTATCGAAAGTTCATTCGAAATTTTAGTAGTATTGTAGCTCCTATAACAGACTGCACCAAAGGGAGGGAGTTTGTATGGACCAAGGATGCTGAGGAAAGCTTTAAGTACTTGAAGCAAAAGGTAACAGAAGCACCTATACTTGCATTGCCAAATTTTGATAAGGTATTTGAAGTAGAATGTGATGCCTCCCATGTGGGAATAGGTGTTGTGCTTAGCCAAGCTGGAAAACCTATAGCTTTCTTTAGTGAAAAGCTGAATGAAGTGAGAAAGAATTATTCTACTTATGATTTGGAATTTTATGCAATTGTTCAAGCATTGAGGCATTGGAGACATTATCTAGTTCCCCAAGAGTTTGTATTGTTTACAGATCATACTGCACTGAGATACTTGAACACACAGAAAAAGTTGAATAGTCGGCATGCCAAGTGTGTCTCTTTCTTGCAGGGTTACAACTTTGTGTTGAAGCATAAGTCTGGAAAAGAAAATCAGGTTGTAGATGCATTAAGTAGGCGTGTTGCACTTTTGACCACAATGGAAACTGAGGTGATTGGTTTTGATGCCATCAAAAATTTGTATGAGTCTGATGATGACTTTTGGGAGATTGTGGAACAATTGAAGGCACTAGTATCTGGTAACTTGGATCACTTTAGGGGTGAATATTTTATGCAAGATGGGTATCTATTTAAAGGAAAACAACTATGCATACCAGCTGGCTCTATGAGGGAAAACATTATCAGAGAATTTCATAGTAGTGGGTTAGCTGGATATTTTGGCAAGGACAAGACAATAGCCTTGATAGAAGATAAATATTACTGGCCAAAGATGAAAAGGGATATAACTAAGTATGTAACAAGATGTAGAATCTACCAAGTGGCTAAGGGACATTCACAGAATATAGGGTTGTATATGCCCTTACCAGTACCAGCTGCACCATGGACAAATTTGAGTATGGACTTTGTGTTGGGACTTCCACATACTCAATGAGGTAATGACTCCATTTTTGTAGTTGTTGATGGGTTCTCCAAGATGGTTCATTTTATTGCCTGTAAGAAAACTAATGATGCAACGAGGGTCGCAGAGTTATTTTTTCAGAAGTTGTTCGACTACATGGTGTTCCAAAGACTATTACCTCTAACAGGGATACCAAATTCCTTAGTCATTTTTGGAGGACTTTACGGAAGAAGATGGGACCAAGTTACAGTTTAGTAGTGCCTATCATCCTCAAACAGATGGGCAAACAGAGGTAGTCAATCGGAGTCTGGGAAATTTGCTGCGGTGTATTGTTGGAGAAAAGCCAAAACAATGGGATTTGGCATTACCCCAGGCCGAATTTGCCTATAATAGTTCTGTTAATAGATCAACAGGAAAGTCCCCTTCCCAGATTGTGTATGGCAGGAATCCTCAGGGTGTTCTAGATTTGGTACAACTACCAATGAAAGATAGGGTCAGTGATGATGGGGAAGCATTTGCAGAACACCTTCAATAGTTGCAGAAAGAAGTGAGACAGAAGTTGCAGGATAGTAATGAGAGGTACAAGAATTCAGTGGATACTAGTAGGCAACATCAGACATTCAGTGAAGGTGACTTAGTGATGTTATATTTGAGAAAAGAGTGGTTTCCTACTGGAACATATCACAAGTTGAAGTACAGGAAAATTGGTCCTTGCATAATTACAAAGAAGATCAATGATAATGCATATGAGGTCAGTTTACCAGATGATCTCGATATTTCTCCTGTGTTTAATATTTCTAATTTATATGCATTCCATGGTGAGGATGATGCTGGAGATAGTCAACCAGAGGTGGCATGGCACAATCACATTCCCCGTAAGAAGAAGGAAAAGATTGCACAGGTTCTTGATAAGAACACTATCTACACTCGGCAAGGGCGTTACAACAAGTATTTAGTACAGTGGGAAGGATTGCCACCAACAGATAGCACGTGGATTACAGAGTGGGAAGTGCAGAGGTTAGATCCAGTCAAATGGCAGCAGTTTGAAGACACTCACTTGCAGAGCTGCGTTCTTTTCAACCAGAGGAGAATGATGTAGGGACTTCCGGAGGTCATAACTTTTGACTCGGATGTGGGTTTTCTACGAAATTTTACAGGTGGATGCATTTTGAGGTGGCCAGTGGTTTCCCAACCAACCCTAGTCGGTTAGACCTTGTCTTGGCACTTTTTCGGGGCTTGAAACTTTCATCTTGGCCCTCAAAATTTAGGATGTTAGTTGGTTTTTCGTCCTGCCTTAGCTTTATGAGTTTTTTGGGAAAAAAATTGGATTTTCAAGATATGATTGTAAAATTACCTAAAATGGCAAAATTTGACAATTGTCGAAATCTGCCAAAAAAGGTAATTTTTTATTTTTTTGTTTTCTTAGATATAAGAGAGTTTTCTCTCATTGTAGCAGCAGAGTTGATGAATAGAAGTTTCTTTTATGTTCCAGCTTCCAAATCTTTGTCTCTCATATGTTTAATGGCACCATTCTATTGAGTGTATGTTGTGTGCTGCATCAGTATTTAATGTTGGTGATCTAGTGCTCAAAGAAAATCCTCGCAATTAGCAGGATCGGGAGAAGAAAGGAAAGTTTGAACCCAAGTGGCTTGGTCCTTATGTAATCATTGCTGCCTATGGATCATGAGCATACCAGTTAGCTACATCAGAAGGTGGGTTGTTCGATGACCCAATCAATAGTATGCATCTTCGTCAGTTCTATACCTAGAGAACCCCAATGTAAGGGGGGCAAAAAGCAAAAAAATAAAAAAAAATGGCAAAAAAATCAAAAAATGAAAAAAAAGAAAAAAAAGAAAAAAAATGGAAAACCAACAAAAAAACCATCCTCTGGTGAAAACCTGGTAAACAGGGGCCTTGGATAGATACCATGATGAAAAATTGGCAAATAGGCATCATGTGTATTTTAGCTTTTGTGTAATAAAGGTAAAGCAGTGAAAACCTGGCAAACAGGTGCTCTTTGCAATGATCACCACTTCCCCCATATTTGGGAAACCATCGCCTTGCGTCCATTCTTCCTACCATTATCCATCATCCAATCGTATCCGTTTCACAAAACCACCTAACGATAACCTATCATGGCTTGATGCTCTATCAACATTGTCGCCTTACAACCTAAGGTTTATCCAGTATCTTATCCATAGTGTCAACCTGTCATAAGATCCGTCGTCAGTATCCTATCATCCTGAACTATGTTGCCTCAGCGTCGTCACGTAGGCAAGGCCATCATTGATGGGCCCTTGACGCTACCCATCCATTCCATACCTTATCACCCATTGGACATCCTCTGGTCCATCCACATTCGCACCATTTCCCATCACCTAAGTCTTAGGTCCATAAAGTTCACCCTGAACTACGTTGCCTCTACGTAGACATGTAGGCAAGGCCATTTATCAATGAGCCCCCAAGGCACTAGGTCAGTCCCTTAGGGCCCATTTCTTTGTATCCATTGTCAGTCTTTCTTCCATAATAAATCGATCCTTTACCAGACTGAGGGCAAGTCCTCGACCTAGTTATAGAGTTGGATTCTGCAATGCCACGTGTTCTAAGAGGGCAACAATAAGGATTGTGATACCTTTCACTAGACACACAAGCACAACAAATCACGCTTCCAAACAGAAATTTTGACGCAGGATATCAACCTATCCAAAACAAAACAAAACAAGTGCCCAAACACTCAAAATGATTTTATCTAAATTATGGCAAGAAGACACATCTAATGCAAGAAAGTTTTGTTTTGATTGGTTGTGCCTAAATATTAACTTTTGTTATCATGTTTCCTACGCTACTCAAGGATGCCTAAAAAATAGAGATGCAATGATGGGGGCATGATTATTTTATTTGTTTGTTGCTTGTGGGTTTATCTTTAGTAATGTGAAACCTTGTCTAAAGACATGATCAACATAATGATCATCGAGGACATTAGAGGTCTAAACATGAAATAGGTGTAATCCTTGTCTGTTGATACACAAGAAATACTCAGGTCATCTTTGTTCAATTATACTTAGATGTTTGTATTAACTTGCTATATCAAAATCCCTGTAAGCAATACTCAGGTCATCATGGTTTAATTACACCTCGATGCTTGTATTTTATTAGAACATTTTAAAAACACAAAAATAACAAAAAAATGCCCAATGATGAATCAAGCACTTCAAAATACTTGCAATATCAAGGTGACAAGTATCCGCATCCATACACATCTAGTTACATTTCATAACCATCCATGAAATAAATGATTCTGTTCAAAGTGCTAGTGTTTACAAATAAATAAAAGCTTGTGATTCCTTCAGTCGCATTTCTTCTATCAATCACGTTTCTATCTATTGTTGTGTCTTTCATCAAATCTCTTCTACATTGATTGAGTACACTTGGACGTAACAAAAATATATAATCATTTTGCATTTCATATTAGGTGAGATAGTCATTTCATTGATTAGATCATTCGCATACATATAGGTGCATTAAATCATACATATCCTCATTTTGCATTTCATATTAGGTGAGATAGTCATTAAATTGATTAAATTATTTTGCATGCATATAGGTGCATTCAATTATCCATATACATTTGTAACAACATAACATAGATGCATACATAGTATCTCATCAGAAAACCATCAAAAACATAGCTGTCAGTAATCATCTCATACCATTTTATTCGCATAACAGGTGTTACATATTAGATATCATACACATTTACATAACATATATACATAACAAACAGAGTGCATCCATGATCATCGCATAAAACAAAAATGCATGTAGGCCATCATAACTGCATCATCATACATAAGCATAAAACGTAAAAGTATCCATAACAAATAGAGTGCATCCATGATCATCGCATAATACAAAAATGCATGTAGGCCATCATAACTACATCATCATATATAAAAATGTAAAAGTGTCCATAACAAATAAAGTGCATCCATGATAATCGCATAATACAAAATGCATGTAGGCCATCATAACTGCATCATCATCTATAATCATAAAACATAAAACTGTCCAAGTGTACAATATCAATCTGTCATCCATGAGTCGAATCACAAAAGGTGTATCTATACATCAAAATAATAATGATACATGTCTCAATAGTTGTACAAAATAAGAGTGAAATATACGTAATCTGGCTATCCATGAGCCATAAAAAAAAATGTATGTACAAAGCAAAAATCTTTACAACCTCACAGCTAACCCTGCTGCCACGGGATGTTGCTCCCAGCACTGTCCCCTCCCCCTCCTCCACCTCAGCCTGTCCCAGGTTGCTGTGGGCCCATGCCCGAAGTCGCCGACTGTGAACCGCCTGCCCTCCGTGAGGACATAGCCATTGACTGGCTCCTATAACTCGGCGCCCTCTCATCTGCTGACACTGCCCCATGGTATAACCCTTTGTAGTAATGTGTCTGAGCTCGAGCTGTTGCCAACTCTCCCATCACCTGTGTAGCCGCGTTAGTGCCCAGGGCGGCTATGGCTGCATCCCTCTCCCCTGTCAGTGCATGCACCCTGGCCAGTGCTACATCTCTCTCCCTAGTCAAAGCCTGTACCCTGGCCAATGCGACATCCCGCTCTGCAGTAATGCCGGCAACGATCCCCACATCACCCTCTCTGAGCCTCAGCGGCTCTCAATTGTGCCCTCAACTATCTCACCTGGCCTCGTAATAGACCTATTGCACCCCCTGCACCCGCTGTTGCGGGTTAGGCTAATCAGGTGCCTGCGGCACCTGCTGCTACGGGTTGGGCTGATCAGGGGCCTGTGGTACCTGAAGAACAATTGTTGGTACTGCCTGTTGTACCACCTACTAGGGTGGGGCTTGCCCCACTCTCTGCCACTGTCTTGGCCGACCATCACCTCCACCGTCTCCACCATCTCCTCCATCTCCTCGACCTCCTCCTCCACCATCTCCTCTATCTCCTTGGCCTCCTCCTCCTCCATCTACCTCCATCATCCTCCTCCTCTAACTCAACCTCCTCTGGACGAGGAGCTAATTCTCTTGGTCCTGAGTACCTAGGGAACAGGTGCGCAACAAACCACTCCTCAAAATCTTGCGTCATCCCTACGTCCACCACCTCCCTCCTCATCAGCCACGCCTGGTAGGGAATCTGTAAGAAATTTGCCTAGGCCTCCTCGTATAAAGCCACATGAGCCCATCGTCACTGCTCTGCCCATGTCCTCGCAAACAATGCCTGCCCCTGTGGCATACCCTGCATGCGTCCTGTTGATGTGTTTTCCTTGCACAGACAACGCAGCATAAAATACTCGCGTATTTTATCCTCTCTTGAACAAAATCACTCAGATGCTAAATTTTGTGATCAACTGAGTAGACTCCAAGGTTCCTTATCGTTAATTCTCGACTTGGGATAGCTTGTTTGGGAAAGATGTGATTTGTTGTTTCATACAAAGGGACTTACACTTTGGTGTTCAACGGTAGGAAAATACCATTTGCACTCGCACAGGTTGTAACAATCGCTTCAAGGCTACACGCTATGATAAACTTATGATACGGCAATTCAGTTCTTAATCCTACTCTTAACAATGTTTTTTCAAAAAAAATGCAAAAGACTGGGTTTAGAAAGAATATCTAATCTAAGTGCAAGCTATTATCATCAATTCCTGGAAATCTCAACCACGCTTTGCTTCGCCATGAGACAACAACTCCACAAAGGTGATGCAATCTTCTAAGGATAAGCTAAAGGTTTTCAAATTGTTCAATAAACAATCGAAGTGAAGCTTGTGATGTGTTCAGACTAACCTTACACTACAACTTGCCAGCGACAAATCATAAAAGGTATGAACATATGGAGATTTCACTAAGTAATCGAAAGACAATAACTTCTACAAACTAAAGCAAACAAACTTTGAAAGAAATAAACTAAGTTAAAACATTGAATGCGAGTGAGTACTTAGCAACCATGCAACTTGCAAAGAGAACACAAAATCACCATGAATAGCTCAACAATGAACTTGTATTGATCTCAGCAAAATCTTAGCAACAGCTCTAATTTGCTCAAAACTCCTTATACAAAATGAAGAGGAATGAGGCTTATATAGCCTGCAAAATACAATGAATGGCCAGGATCAATTTGGATTCGATGGCCCAGATCATGCCACATCAAAGGTGGTTATAACAACTTTCTATTATTAGAGATATACAAGAAGCAATAAAGGCACGTTTTCCAAGGTGACACCTTGGCTCCTATGTGGACTGCCAACGTGGCATTTATTTCTTATGTTTATTCTTTTCGACCAATGCCACGAACTTTGGAACAACCTTCGCCATGTCAGCAACTGGTACACTTGGCGCGTTCTGAATGGTTCCTTCTGCCTTCTTCACATCTCGTGTATGCTCATCAATTGTCCTCTCCCACTCTGCTAGACTAACCTGCTTGCCACCAACTAGTGAGATCAAGGAGTAGATATTGTTTAGCTGTTCACCAGAAATGAAGTGAATAGAGTTGAAGTAATGAGAATGTAGGTAATTCTTTACGTCATGAAACACAATCTCTCCTGAGAGTACACACATATCATCCATTACACCAACTATCTTATTATGAGCTCTCTGAAGCACACTATCCACTCGAACACAATCCATCTTAACCTTGTCAAAAAGCTGATCTCTTATATCCATAGTAAAGTACCAAGTAGAGAAATCATATGATGAACCTTCTTCAACTACTCCTTCCTCTCTCAATGCTGACAGTGGAGTGTTCATCAAATCTTCCAAGTGTGGCATATATTCTCTTTTGACAGCATCGAATTGGGAACATGCTGCTGAAACTGCTTGAAGTCTTTCCAACAGCTGAGCAACGGTTTCATACTTTCGGATGAGTTCATCAATGAATGTATCTATTTGATTTCTAACTCTTCCTATCCAGCTTTTCAATTCTTGGGACTGCGATTTCATACCTTCCAACTGAGCAACAGATTCTTGTGAAAGCATGGGAGGTGGAGTAGACGTCCCTTCACGTTGTCGAATTGGAGTCATCAATTGCTGGATATACTGCTTGAAGGCGAGGTTTTCTTTCTCCAATCGATCTCCTCTTTCCCTTTCACGCTTCAATCTTTCTCTGACCACAGAAACTGACTCCTCCAACTCTTCAAACTCTTGCTCTTCTGTTGTTGGTCCCAAATCCAAAGTGGTCATGTCGTAATCTTCAGGAGCAATATCATCAATTGTTTTCTCTACCCTGGGCGTTGCAATATGCACTTTCCTAGACCCAGAACTGTCGCTTGTAATCTTGGAGAATCTAGTCGCCTTCTCCTTTCCTTTGTCTCGCCGGGTTCTACCTAATAACTCTTGTATATTGACCTCTGGCGCTACTTCCACGATTGAAGTTTCCTGTACTCTCTTCCTCAACCATTCTGGCAAGGTAGACAAATCTTCCTGAACATCTTGTTCTTGAGCTTCAACTTCTAATTCTGGTGACGATGCTTCCTCATCAGACGGTTCAATGTGTATATCCATTTCAGCTTCTTGATCTTTGAAGGGACTCGATCGAACTTCTTCTTCTAGAATCTCATGCATGTGTTCTTGATCTAATGCCTGTGGATCTCCTTGGTTTTCTCTTACTTCATTCTCCACTGCTGATGTTACATTCATATCTTGAGAAGGACCACCTTCTTGCCTGGAAGAAGTACTAACCTCGTGTTGTGAACTCAACTTTGTCTTCTTTCGACTACTTTCTCCATGTGAGTCATCCAGACGCTTCCTCTTACTAGGCTGAGCTTCTTCTCTGGAGCTTATGCTATATTCACTAGACTCACTGTGATCAAATTCATCTACCTCTTGTGATTGCTGCGAGTCGGTCCCTCCCATCAAGTCATATGTCAAGTCCTTGTTTGCATTCTCGAGCTTCTTCACTTGACGATCTACATACTTCTTGGTGATCTGTATAACTCGCTGTATCCAATCATCATGACCATTTTCTCTCTCAGCCCAATTAATAATGATAGGTCCTTCCTTGTCAAACATCCTTTGCACAAAAAACTTCTCAGTTTCTTCTAACTGATCAGGAATAGGCATTATATTACAAGACCTCACCAAATCCCAAGCCATTCTGGAACACCTCTTCTCTCTGATATGCTCATCATCATCCACATCTGCCCAATGATCTTCCTGGTGCTCCCGGTGTCTAAACCTCTTCCCAAATGCCTTCCGAATCGTGTTAAATGGATCAAAGTGATCTCGATTCGTGTCATGAAGCACAAGATTGTAAGCTTGAAGTTCATATTCTGAATGCTCTGCAGCTTGCAGTGTTGGGCAAGTTTCCAACTTTCCAACTCCTATCAGAAAATTGATTCCGGCTTTCTTCTTATCTTTCTGAATTTTGTCCCAAGCCAACAGTTGTCTCGTCACCTCTAGCAGTACCATCTTGTCGGTAGGATACCTCGGCAAGCGGTAAGGATAAGATGAAAATCCTTGGATCCTCAAGTAGGTGAACTTCAGAAATTGGATGTACCATCGTCCATATTTGCCAATCAATCTCTTTGCATCCTTCGATAACCTCTCATGCATGTTTCCTTGAAGCTTCCTTACGATGAACATGAAGAATGCATCATTCACACGCTTGTAATGGGCGATAGACTTTAGCTGCAACTGCGGGTAACAATCATACACGTTGAATTGTTCGGGGCCATAACCTATGTCACCTCTGCAATTCAATCCATCATACTTTCCACACATTGCGAGGATATAGATGACATAGGAGCTCATGTAGAAGGACTTAGTCTCCTTCAGCTTGATCATCTGCTCATGAATATTGTTGCTTATGATGCCGGCCCAATCAATCATCACTTCACCTTTGACGATTTCTTGCATGAATACGAACATCCACGCATCAAATGTTGACGATTGTTGACAACCCATGATTCTGTTCAAGAAGATCACCATGTAGCCATACTCCGTGATGAAATCTGATTTATGAAGTTTCTTCGGTAATTTGCTATGATGACTCCTTGGTTGCTTTACCCAATTGACATTTATCTCTTGCTTACACTTACTTATCGCTCCTTCAAACACCCTTTGAGTTTGCTCTCGAGTGTAGACGGTGACCTTCCTATGCTTCGGGATGTTGAATGTTTCGGCGATGGCCTCCCTCCTCAAGTGAGCTAAGACTTCTCCATTGGATGTCTCAATGCATCTAGTCTCTTGGTTGTAGTGATCAGCACACTCCCACATAAGCTCGGCACTTGGCAAGGCTGGCGGAAAACAAGCGGCTTGGACGATCCCATTGCGAAGCATCTCATGGATAACCTTGGAGTGAGTTGGCTTGTAGAGCTCCCTCTTGATCTCCTCCATGTCGATGTGACCCAAGTTAGTGTCACTCACGTTCCTCCACTTGGACATGATCTTCGTCTCCGGCATGACTCCTTGCTTGTCGCTCTTAATCAAGGCTTGCCTTTCTTTCGCATTCATCCTCTACCTCTTCCTACAAGATAAGACAACACATGTCACTAGGCTGATGTGACCTCTTAAAATATGAATTTTTTACTATTTATCCTATCTCCTTGTACATGTGGGATAAAAAAAAAACAATGAATTTCAAAATAACATACCTTAGAAAAAGCAGATTTTCTAAAAAAATCAGAAATTTGGAAAACTTGACTTGAAAAAATTTGTGAACTTTAACCTTTTCCTTGAAATCTGCTGCTGCTCCTTGCTGCTCTGCTGTAAAAATCAGAATTAAATTTGGATTTGAATTTGAGGAAAATGCAATTTTAATCCTTCTTAAATACTAAATTTTACCTTTACCCACAGCAGGTCGGCCTAGGGTGATGAGGTCGGCCTAGAAAGAGATAAATTTAATGTTTCAGATTCCTTTGTGATGAGAGCGCCCATCATGGGCAGGTTTGGAAGGTGAATGTGGATAATTTCATGTGGAAACATGAGATGACATTCTCCATGTGTGGGGTCTAAATCCGCCTAGGAAGGGCGGGATCCAAGGATGTGCATGGATTTTTATCTAAACCTCCATTTAGATGTTCAACTCCTCCATTGAAGTTGAATGACACACTTAGAGTCTTGAATGCCTTTGTCCATGAGGCATGATGAAACCATTTGATAAGGGCGGCTTTAAAGATGATAGTGGATGAAATGGTGTGGATGACTTGGTGTTGTCTTCGTGGAAGGCTCAAGGCTGCCTTGCATGGGTGGAGTGAAAGGTAGAGTGATCATTGGCTGTTCATTCCTCCCATTTGATAAGTCTTCTCTATCCATTTAAACACCTAGTGAGGCTTGAGATGCTTATGAATTGAAGAGATATCCTTGATGTTGGAGAGTGATGTCCATGTGTCTTGGTGAAGTTCACCTAGCAAGAGCGGTCTTGAAGAGGTTGTATGGAGTGGATGATGCAAAAGAGGTGAATGAAGATGAAAGTCTCATAGTCTTGAGAATGTATATGGACTACTTCCCTTAACTCATCCTTATGAAGACTTCCTTTCAGCACCCTGGGTGGTTTTGAATGTAGTACATGGAGTGATGCATATGAGAACATGGACTTGTCCACCTGTCATAGTAAATACCGCCTAGGTGGGGCGGGTTTAGATAGGTGGTAGGGATTTTGCAACATTTGAACACTTCTCTATCTTAACCCTTAACACTTTGCCTCCATCTTCATGATTTAGTGACTTTCAAACTTCCTTCTTCCTGGAATGACCTTCATTATCTCATCTCTTGAGTATGATCAGAACTTGCAAGTTATCCATATGCCTTCTTCTCTCCTAGGCGGGTTTGAAGTTGATGCATGGAGAGATGTATGTGAATAAATGAATGAATCCAAGACCCCTTCTTGAGACCGCCCAGGAAGGGCGGGTTTGGGCACATGGTGTGGATTCACTGTCTACAACATCTTTTCCTAACCTTGATGATCTCCTTTCAAACTTGTCCTTATCCACCCTTAAGGATTTCCACTTATCATAGTCTCAACCTTGCAACTTATATCATTCTTCACCTTGGGCGGGTTTAGGCATGTTAGGTGGAGAAAATCATGTGAAAGGTGACATTATCCACAGACACCCCTTGAGGCCGCCCAGGTAGGGCGGGTTTGAGGGTGTAGTGTGGATTTTGGCTTGAAACTCATTTGATGCATTCAAACTTTCATGTTTTTCTTAAATTCCATCACCTTCTAATGGTTTATGCTTGGCTTTTTGAAACATTCAACCAATTTGATCTATTTTGTCCTAGGGCGGCATTGGAGGTAGTGCATGGAGAATTTCATGTGAAAGGAGGTGAAGTTGTCCACCTGGGGCTCTTGAGGCCGCCCAGGTAGGGCGGGTTTGGGGATGTAGTGTGGATTTTGGCACTTAAGAACTTCTCACCTCTTGAGCTTGACTCTAACTTACCCCTCCTTGGCATACCTTGATCAAACAAACTTAATAGTGTGTGTTACCATTCATCCTGAGCGGTCATAGAGGAAGTGCACGGAGAATTTCATGTGTTTGGTGATGGAATCCTTAAAGACCCCTTGAGGCCGCCCAGGTAGGGCGGGTTTGAGGGTAGCCCTTGGATTTTGACTCCTAAAGCATTCTAAAACCTTCAAATTTCCATCAATCTTTATCACCTTCTGATGTTTTGTATTGAAACACTTTGAATTTTTAATAATTCTTACTTAGGGCGGTATTGAAGGCACTGTCTGGAGAGTATCATGTGGTGATGATGACACTGTTCAAGTGTGACACCTGGAATATTGCCTATCAATCACTTAACTTCACTCAAACTCATCAACTTGACTTACAGATCAGCATACCTTAGTGTTTTATACATGAAAACCTCAACACTTAACCATTTTTTCTCTAGGGCGGTTTTGGGAGCAGTGTGAGGAGAATTTCACGTGGCAGGAGACATCATCCATGAAGACCCTGTGAAACCGCCCAGGAAGGGCGGGTTTGGACATGACCTCTGGATTTTCATACTTAGCAACATTTCACTGTTGTCAATCTTGGTAATCTCACTCTGTGAATGTCTCTTCTTTCATTCTTGACCAAATAAACTTCCAAATTGAACCATTTACACCCTGAGCGGTCCTGGAGGTAGCAGGTGGAGAGTTTCATGTGACAGGTGATATTGTCCAAGACCACCTCTTGAGGCCGCCCAGGTAGGGCGGGTTTGAGGGTACCCCTTGGACAACTCTTCCAAATGGTATGCACTTTCATCAAAACCTCAATAAACTTTATAGAGTGCTCCTTGGGCGGTTTTGAAGGTAATGCTTGGAGTATTTGATGTGGGAAGTGAAATAGTCCATAAGGACCACTTGAAACCGCCCAAGTAAGGCGGGTTTGAAGACACTTTTTGGATTTTACCTTGAAAAGACACTTGATGCCTTCATCTTTATGTTTTGTGCTGAGATACTTCAAAATTTGCACATTTTCTCCTTGGGCGGGATTGGACACTGTGTGTGGAGAAATCCATGTGGCAGGCGAAATTGTCCAAGACCCCCTCCTGAGGCCGCCCAGGTAGGGCGGGTTTGGACATGACCCTTGGATTTTGCCTCTTTTAGCTTCAAACTGACTTAAACTCAGAGCCAAACATTACAAGCTTTAACATCAATCCTTTCGCATGAAGACTCTGACCGAGGAGATATACTTTGTTTACTCCGATCTTGATCACTCAAAGTGTCCTATGAGACATTCTAAGGTATGACACATCTGACTTATCCAGTGTCCCCCCCTGCATGTGTTGTGAACCAGGACCTAGCTAAGACTCAGAAACTAGACCGAACTTAAGCAAAAAAATTAGGGGGGTCCCCATTTGCAATGGGGCGATGTGTGATGAGGTCACAACACGTCCAAACTATTGGAAGACGTGGCTAACTATCTACCTCTCCAGAATGTGATGGGTCTATCCAATCAACCATTATGTTTGAAACACATATGGCAGCTCATCAGCGTCATCGTCCCATACCTCGCACTCCAGGTATGATCGCCACACAACTGCATCCACATTATCCAACTAATGGTGCCAGTACTCCAACTTACCCAGCCTGTGCTAAGTAAGTACATCGACATATCCATAAGAGTATGGCTCATCTGGCTACCGATAAAACATGACTATAGGTCGTGTAACTACAATGTGCTCCCAAGCCCAGAACTGTAACAAAGAAACACTTGTTGAAAGACTAGATGCTCTGCGGTACACAACTTGATGCATATCATGGTAGAGGTGAGCCAACGCGTAGACACCCAAGCAAAGCGGGTGCCCTTAGTCAGCATCCTCTCTAAGGTCTGACCCCAACCAACTGCAAAACCATGTGATCTCCGATCGGGGCATACAACACCTCTGATCAAGCCAGCTACAATCCCAGGGAAGTAATCATAGCAGTCATACATGTCCTGCCAACTAATCCCTGATCCCTTTATGTCAGGATCATCAAATACCCTCCTACACTCAGCTAGCCTGGCGTCACGCTGAGAGTCATACTCGACCAGCTCGCCTACTATAGGTAGGTGCAGGATCCTGTAAACATCCTCCAAGGTCACGGTTATCTCACCGCTGGGGAGGTGGAATGTCCCATCCTCGCTGTGGAAGCGCTCTACCAGAGCAATCAGTAGACCGAGGTTCACACAAACCTCAGGCATGAAGCAGATGTAGTACAATCCTATCACTCCAAGCACTAGACGATCTGCCTCTATTAACATGTTTCGTCGTCGCATCATAACAGAGAACTGCTCCTGAGACATGATACAATCAGAAATATCCTCCTGCCATCAACAAAGCAAGGCGTCAACCATAAAAGTATCAATGCAAACCTACTCAACTATCAAGCCTAACAACATCACCTACTTAACATATCAAATTGATCAAACCAGGCATATCATCTCTTGTCTAGATTCTATCAATCTCGGAGATCGCTTATCAATTGCCGCATTGATCAAGATGCCAATTGAGTCAATTTTGCTAAGTAACTGAGTATCCTAAGCAAATGTGTCGTTTCAGGTGGCATTTGCACAGTATTAGAGCAAAAGCGCAGCTGCACTATGCATGTGCCACAGAAAGAAGTATTTGCGCAATTCTATGACACATGCGTCGAACTTGGCGTTTGCACCGAAACATGGCACGGATGCGCAACTTCCTAGTGGATGCGCAGTATCGACACATATGTGCAAAAACCTATAGCAAAAGCGTAGACCTAGCAAATGCACAACAACATGACCTAAATGCGCAGTTTCGAGGCACAGATGCGTCAAAACTCAAAGCTGCGCATATGCTCAAGTGACTTTGACATGCATTTATTGCATTAATAAATGCACCTAGCCTAAATTTTTTGACATACGTACTGGAGGTCCTGCATTCGCTGCTCGCCCGAATCACTGAACTCGCTCAAAATGATGCTCCTCGACCGGAATATCCATCTCTCCATTGACTGCTCTAATTCCCGCGCTCTGCAAAGATCCAAATAGTTCTCACAAACTGACAAGTGTGCAAATGACTAGGATTGTGGACCCAACTTCTATATATAGACATGCAATCCTAACTAGTTGTGAGGTGACCTTGCCTGCTCTTCATACCCTTTCTCCTCTACTTTTTCAAGCCGTAGCTTGTTTTCTCTATCCTTTCACCTTCTTCATTGTGAGATTGTCTGTCTCACACCCTCAAAATTTTCTTCCCGTCCAATCTCCCGAGGGCGCATCCTACCGTCGTTAAACCTGTACCAGGGGCAAACTTGGGCATGTATCATTACCGAATTTTTTTTAACTTTCTTTGAAACAACGTGATAAAACATATTGCATTAAAGAGGGGCAAAATGTATACACCTAAAAATGACATGACTCTAGCTAAATAAATATTTTAAATATTTATTTCATATTAAATTTTTCTATCAATAAATAAATAAATCAATTTATTTATTTGATTCATATTTCTCCCAAAAATTAAATAAAATTATTTATTTAATTAATCATCCAAATTTTTCTAAAATCATTCTAAATTAAATAATATCAAATTATTTAATTAATTCTTCTCATTCTCTTTATTTAAATAAATCCAAATATTTATTTAAATTATCTATTTCCTCCAAAATTGAATTAATACAAAAAATAATTCAATTAATCCATGTGCACATGTTATTAAATATTCCAATATTTAATTAACTAATATCCCCTCACCCACATGTCCTATTTCTCCTCCAGTCAGACTAGTTAACTCATCAATCAAATCTATTAACTAATTGGTCATCTGAGTTCATTGTTAATCATCTCAGTCAACTCCCCAATCAGCACACTTATCTCTCTAATCAATTCTGTTAACTGTTCAATCATATCAGTTAACTCTTCAATCTATTTTGTTAACTCCTCTAATGCATGGAGCAGGACACTTGTCCTCTCCCTATTCGCGCACATCCTCTCAAATTTCCTCAACCGTTGATCTTCTTATTCATTCTACACCATTGATCTTCTTTCTCACAAATCTATAAATACAACCCCTATTCCTCCATTTGATGCATCCAAGCTTTTTATAAACTTACTCTGCAGGAATCACAACGCGCCTTTAGCACAAATCACTCCATAGCTTGAGATCTATTATCACCATTATCACCATTTATCATTGTATTGTGAAGATTCTCTTCATTTGCAAAACCTATCAACAACCATTCTCCATTGTCATCTTGGAAAAAAAAGAAGTGCACCTTCTAAGGGCTCTATTCACACACGAGATCAATTCGAGATAGGCGACCAATGGAAGTCATGAAATAGAAAGGTTTGCAAGGTATTGTGTTCTTTGTGTTTGATCTTATTTGTTCTAATTTCATTGAGTTATTTGGATTATATTGATATACTGATATTGACCACATTTTCCCATAACAATACTTATAAGAGACACGTTCTTGTGAAATTTAGGTCAATGAAATTGACTAAAAACCATACAATTAAATCTTGATAAACTGCCACATAATATAGAGATCTATTTAAAAAATTAAAAATAAATACCCCATTTGATCCCCTATCAAAAAGTCAGTCCCAAAGTATGCACATGATAGAAACAATATAAGTATGAATGAATGAATGAAAGTTTTTAATGATGTCCACAAGCCCAAACTAGTCTACGAGACCCATAGTCACAACTGATCACACAAAAACGAAAGAACCAACAAGTGGCCTCCAGCTAATTTTCGCTGCCGCTCTCAATCTCCTTGTTGATCGTCATTCTTCTTCTATGGATTCTACCCAAATAATCAACCACTTTGACTATCTTCGTTTCTTCAAACAAGGGCATTAAAGACACAACATTTAAAATATCCTTGTATTTAATATGAATGACCTGTATGCCTTGCACTCTATGATGTAGTGCCATTCCGTTTCCACTAATCCTGACGGACAAAGACGACAAATCCTATCCGCCAACTCCTCTTTGGGTGTCTTCCATCTTTCTTTTTCACAACTAAGATGGTGTGAACTAGTTTTGAGTTGGGCCATTAACATTTTATCCTTCCACTTGGTATCCGCTCCTATATAACACTTTTGCTCGTGATCACATGTGGGGTTAAAATGTATGACATAATATTCTCTTGTTCCGCAGAGTTGTTGAGTCCATGTATAAGATGAAGGTGACGTTTGATAAATAAAATGAAATGTAGAAAAGTGAATGATGTATATGACCATTGATTGCACCGATGACATCAACTCCTAAAATTCGTAGAAAAATTAACATGTTTTAAAAGCTACCACAACATAGGTAAACAGTCAAAGTTCTTTACTCCACGTTATCCATGCTAAGATGACACCACGTCCAACGTGTGAATCAACAAATGGACAGTTCAAATACAAAACGCTCTCTCAATCCACGTGTCATCTCACCCGCCTTCAACTCTTCCGCCAGCACGAATATATTTCGTTGTACTCTCGACGGCAAAGATGTGAAAGAGCCGTCTATAAAATGGATTCTCAGCCGCAGAGATCTTCAACATAAAATATTTTCTCGAATGAGAAAGAATGTTTCTTTTCTAGGGTTGAAAAACCCTCGCCAATTGAATAAAATTTATCGGTCAATCCACCTACTATTCTTTTTATTATTTAAAAAAGCTTGAAATGGAGTGAAGCTGAAGATTCTTGCGTTTCAATTAAAGGAAGAATCAGGTATCTCTGAAACATATGCATTTTGATTCAGAAAAAATAAAGTTATGTAGGGCTGAGATGCCGTTTTACAAGATTATGAAATTATATGGTCACGGTGAAAAAATTTGCGGAAGAAAAAATTCATGGTGGAGAAATGCGCTCCAGAAAAATTCATGCTTAAGAAAGTTATCCCTACTTCTCTACGATGAAACAGAGTTAAAGCCTGCAAGTTTCCATGATTATTGCATTCAGTAGCAAAAATTACGCCCAATTCCAAATTAGGGCTAAATTATACTGTCCTTTTAAATGTTTTTGCAACCAGCCTCAGTCGCACCAGCAAACGCTCCTTTACACTTTTCTCCGCAGTTAACCCCCTGTAAATATAGAAATCCTAACCTTCCTTTCCTGTTTTATCCACAGTCGAAACCCTGTAAAAAACGTAGAAACCTTAGAACTAGGTTTTTTTACAGCTCCACGGGTAATAAAATTGGTCTATGGAGACTAGTGGCTTGTTCTGTTGAAAGTAATAATAAGGATAACCCTGCCATCAATGTGGAAATTCTTGATGCAACAAGACGAAGTACACAGACACTCTCAAAGAAAGTTTTAAGGGAGGTGGTAGAGGCAAATCCACAAGAGAAATCGAAACTTGCTGGTTTGTCTAACCCAACCTCAAATTCATTCGGAAGAAGGCAGGGTATCGAACAGACACATGCGACCTTCTCCTTCGCAACAAGTGTGCAGGATGACCCATTTGTATACAAGTTGAGTAACCAGCTTGGTAGCTTGCACGGTGCACCTATACCGCCTCCTCTTCTTCTCCCCCGGACGGCCATTTCTCTCTTTGGATTCTTTTTCTTGGTGGGAGTCGTGTTTGACAAAGTTTGGACGTTGAGGAAAAAAAATAGTAAGCAGGTTGCCGAGGAACAAAACAGTATTAGGCCTCAAGTACCAACAAGCATTTCCCAGTTTCTTGAACAGAATTTGCAGAGGAAGGAGTCGGTAGAATGGGTGAACATGGTGCTTGGGAAGTTGTGGAAAGTGTATCGGGTTGGACTAGAGAATTGGATGGTTGGGCTTCTTCAACCTGTTATAGACAATTTAGTGAAGCCTGGTTACGTAGAGAGAGTGGAAATCAAACAGTTTTTCTTAGGAGAAGAGCCCATCTCGGTCAGAAGCGTGGAGCGGAGGACTTCTCGCCGTGCCAATGATTTGCAGTGAGTATGCACCTCTGAGTTTTTTTCTTGCTCGAGTCAATCTATATTTTTATGACACAGTAGAGAACTTCAAGGCTTTCATTTCTTTATTTTTTGTTTGCTTTGTCTATTATGTTAATCCTGACAATTCAAAGTTCAAACTCCTAAATCTGTTTTGTCTTCTATTGTAACTGGCTTTACTCTTAAGTCACAGTAACCTACTTTTGTCATTTGTGGACATAGACATAATTGCTTTATTTCTAATTCCAATAAAAATGTAATTTCTGATTTCAAGTTGTTGTTCTTTTGAATTCTTGGGAATGTAGCCACCATTGGGTGTCCTCACAAGAGGCCATGAAAATAATTTGATGCCACTGTTATGTTCGTGACCTGAAAATTGTTTGTTTAACTGAAACCCTACAATCTATGTTACACCAAGTTTCTGGAACGGGGACTGTAGTGGATGGGGGGCATGTTTCCGGGGCAGATTTTTTGGGAGGCCATTTTTTAGGGGACGGCAGGGGATGACTATTAAAAAAATAGGAAATTTTTTAGAAATATAGAAAATTTCAAATATTCATATGATAAAATTGATAAGGCATTCATCATATACATTATAGAACTGACAACCTATGAAAGGAGACGAGTGGCAAGTATCCTCAACTCTGGTGCTTCCTTGCCATGCCATGCCATGGCCACCATCCAATAGGTCCAATTTGAGCTAATGTAGCTCTATCTGTCCTTGCCTCTGGTCTGCTGAATCTGGGGCAGCGAAGATTAACAAAGGCTAGCCACTGTGTTCTAATTAAGGTAGACTCCTCATCACTATACATCTTTCAAAGGGCCTTCATGAGCCCTTCTTTCACCTCTTCATCATTAGATGGAGGTACTCTATGATTGTCCCAGTCCTAAGCTTTTTCATGTATGTCTGGAAAACTAACTTAGACTCCAAGATGGGTTTTTGCTCTGCATCTAGCTTAAGGTAGCACTGACTGTGTCAAAATTTTGTGCTGATACACTTGTCTCTTCATCTTGTTTTGTGCCTTTGCCTTGTTCTCCTCGAGACTAAAGGGTACCTCTTGCTGGTGTTGAATGCGTTATTCCATTGCTCTAATCTTTGGGTGCACGCTCAAGGAAGAGGTGATGGATGGTGGTTAGTGCCCTGTTACTATTTGAATGACATGATCGTGATCTACTTTGGGAGGCAATCCTTGTAACACATCCCCAACAGCTGCTGAGTACACATCTATAATTGCCTGTAGATTCGCTGGTGTAGGAACCTTTGACTCTTCTTCTTATTTTTCTCCTCCTCCTTGCATATCCTTCATTGGTAACACGTTCCAAGATCCCATATGAGTGCTAGCCATGGAATTATTTGGGTGATGATCCATCTTCAGATCTGAGTCAATCCCAAAAGAATCATGTCCCTTGGAAGGCACCCATCTTCTTCCCAAATCTTATGATGTGAAACTGCTCCCTTATATTCCATACAACTCACAAGGGCATTGATTTCTTTTTGATAATGCATTGATTTGTTCTCTTGTGGCTGTCATCTCCTCCAATGATGAAATATCATCCTTAACCTTGGTGTTTTCTTCCCTTCCATCAATATCTATAGAATCCATCTCCTCAACTATTGTATCATCCTTGTTAGGAGTCTTTCTAGGAGTGATTGGATCCCTTCCTCTGCTTCTTGTTGAAGCACCTGCCATGATGTCGCCAAAATAGTTTTCACAACAACTTACTCAAAACAAATCAAAATCTGAATTTTTTTTTGTAACTTATAGGGCCTAGATCTTACTTCTCAAAAAAAATCTCCAAGAAATTTGTTGATTTGCAGCCTTGGGAGTGAATTTGGTGGAGACCCTAATTTCACAGTAATTCCTTCAATTCTGCTCCAAATGACCTTAAATCTAGACTATGGAAGCTTTAATATGTTTGTGATCAATCCTCTAGAAATTAAAAAAAATTGCTGAGTTGCCACCTTGGGAGCAAATTTGGTGGAAACCCTAATTTCCAGATAACTCCTTCAAATCTGCTCGAAAAGACCTCAAATTTGGATTGTAGTAGCTTCAATCTGGTCTGCTAAATTTGGGACTGCGAAGATTGACAAAGGCTAGCCATTGTGTTTTAGGTAAGGTAGACTCCTCATCACTATACATCTTTCGAAGGGCCTTCATGAGCCTTTTTTTCACTTCTTCATTATATGATGGAGGCACTCTCCCAGGGCTTGCTGCATACCATTTGGGATTTAGAGTGTAGGTTGCCATATGAAGCTGGGTGTTCATAGCGTTCCATTGCCGTGTCATAATGGGCCTAATATGTTCCTCATAAAATCCCAAAATAGGTTCCCTGCAATGAATGGCTTGCTTCATCTGCCCAAGCATGCTGTCAAATGTCTCATAAATCTTTCTAAGGCTGGGAGAGTTTGTATCAGCATATCTTATGACCTGCACAATAGGTGAGATGAAGGAGCAAACATATATGCAAAGGCTCCCTGCAATGAATGGCTTGCTTCATCTGCCCAAGCATGCTGTCAAATGTCTCATAAATCTTTCTAAGGCTGGGAGAGTTTGTATCAGCATATCTTATGACCTGCACAATAGGTGAGATGAAGGAGCAAACATATATGCAAAGACTGAAATAATTTACAAAGTTAGAAACTTAGAAACAATAAAATCAGGAATTTATTAAAAATCAGCAATTTCTTACCTCACCATGGACCAATTATCGTCGAGGATATTTTGTTTCACACTTTTTCCTTTAGTTGTGCTTGCCTTTAGCCATTTACTCCACTTTGAATTAACCACCATAAATTGTAAAGGCTCCTGCACTTCAAGCATCTTCTTCAACAAAATAAAGTAGCTGGCATATCTAGTATTCATGGGCTTCATGGGCTTGAGAAATCCCTTCCTAAAAAATGTTCTGAACAAAGCAAGTGAGGTGTGATGGTTGCAAATGAACATCTATATGTCTCTAGCTTTTGCCACCACTGTCTTCACCCAATCTATCTTCCCATTGTCTCTCAATGCGTTGTTCAATGCATGAACACAACATTATTAAACTAAAGTTAGTTCTATCTAATGGTCAATATTGTAATATCGTAAATAATGTCTATCTACTTTGCTTTATTAGCTGTAGGTTCTATTTTTAGATTACGTAAAATCTTTATATACAGCCTCGCTGTATCTTGTAAAATATACATTCATTTAATAATATTTTCCATATTATTCTGATAACATGGTATCAGAGCGGGCGAATTGATTTTTTTTTTCTTGTTCTTTTTCCTTTTTTCTGAAAAATAAAAAAAATAAAAATCAAGGAGTTTTCGTGGGATCTGTTTTGCCCAAAATCGCGACTCTCTTTCTGCTAAAAATCGAGGGTTCTTGCTTGAAATTTTCATGAGTTTTTCCTCTTTGAAAATCGTGATCCTTCTACAAAATCGTGGGTTTTTTCATGGGCATTTTCAGTCAAAAATCATGTAGATTTGTGATGCATTTTTTGGCCGCGTTCATTCTCTGTGGTTAGACGCGATTTTTAGCTATCATTGGCCGCGATTTTTAACCCTTCTTTTGGCGCGATTTTTCATTTTCAGGCGTTTTCTGGGCGTTTTTTTAAAAAACTTGTTTTCTACAAAAAACACGACTTGCATTTGGCAGCTAGGGTTTCAAATAAATCCTTTGTTTTCAAGCCGAAAAAAAAACAGCGCTCATATTCATTCAAGTTATTGTTCGTCCCCAGCACAACACCTAGCACTTTGTTTTTTTCTCTGGCTGCTGAGTGTTCTCTATGGTGGATTTGGTTCTTTGACGGGATATTTGCCGTTGTTTCTTTGGCTGTAGTTTGTGATTTTTGCACTAAGCACTCAGTCCACAGCTTGGTCCGATCCTTCAATGGCTTATTTGTCAACCTCTGATTTCAAGCCTGACTTTCTGTATATGA
Organism: Cunninghamia lanceolata; assembly: GCA_027924645.1. Lineage (NCBI taxonomy): Eukaryota > Viridiplantae > Streptophyta > Pinopsida > Cupressales > Cupressaceae > Cunninghamia > Cunninghamia lanceolata. Next base: position 607,958 of record BSBN01001143.1, on the reverse strand, counting down.
TGAGCTCGATGATGATGGTGTCTCAACTCCTTGGGATCTGTGCCTCGACACCCGTACTAGGGTTTGCCAGTGTTTTCCAAGTTTTTAGGTTTTTATATCTTTTGTTCTTGTCCATCTTCCACTGTTTTGCTTTTCGTGCCTCGAAAAGTATGAAGATGCTGCCTTGTGCCAAATAGAAGTCCGCGTTTTACGCCTTTATGGCTAAACGCCCTGCAGACCGTATCAAATCCTCTGCTTGGTACATTGATTTAGGTGCTTCCCGGCATTTCACACATCGGCGAGACTGGTTCACTGAGTACACGCCATTCAGAGACTTTGTGGTCTTTGGAGGAGGCAAAGAGTATACCGTCGTCAGAAAAGGCACTGTGCAGATTCAGTTTGGTAGGAGAAATTTAATATTTCTCGATGTATACTTCGTACTTGGCATGGAGTTGAACCCTCTCTTTGTCAGTCAGATCATGCGACGCTTACCTCATCTGGATGTTGTCTTCAGCATGCACTTATGCAGCATAGTGGACCGTGAGACACGCACCACTATTGCTTAGGCTCTTGAGGATCATGGTCTATATAGACTCGTGGATTTTGGTGATTCCCCAGAGCAAGCTTTGGCAACCAGGAGCACTTCCCTCAGTAAACTCTGGCATCAGCTTTATGGGCACCTCAACATGCACTATCTCTCTCAATTAGCTCGGGAGAGTCTAGTTGGTGGTCTTCTAGACATTCAGACTCAACTCCCTGACATCTACGACGCATGTCAGGCTGGCAAACAGTATAGGACCCCATTTTCCGATGGTGACAAATGGAGAGCATCCAAGGTCTTGCAGCTGAGTCACGCTGATGTATGTGGACCAATGAATACTCCTTCAGTTACTGGGTGCAGATACTTTTTACTTTTTGTTGATGATTTCAGCAGAAAGATGTGGGTGTATTTCTTGAAAAAGAAATCCAATGTGATTAGTACATTTCAGCAGTTCAAAGCCTTGGTGGAAAGAGTCAGGCTGTCCAATTTTCTCTCTTCGGTCTGATAATGGAGGGGAGTTTTGCTCCTCCAACTTCACTCATTTTTGTGCTGCACATGGCATCAAACGTCAACTTACTACACCTTACACACCTCAACAGAATGGCGTTGTTGAGCGTCGCAATCGCACTATTATAGAGATGGCACGTTCTATGTTGGAACATAGAAGTGTTCCTAAGAAGTTTTGGGCTGAAGCAGTCTACACTGCTGTCTATCTTCTGAACCGGTCTCCCACCTATGCCATCAGAAAGATGACTCCTGAGGAAGCCTGGTCTGGATGTAAGCCTCGCGTCAACCATCTGAAAATTTTTGGCTCCACTGCTCATATTTGGATCCCAGATGCCAAGCGCACTAAGCTGGACTCCAAAAGAAAAATCATAAGGCTTATAGACTGATTGATGTAGACACTAATCTTCTTGTATTCAGTTGTGATGTAGTTGTTGATGAGACTACTGGGTCCTTTCTTCTATCTACTTCATCTATTCATACTGAGGATCAACCTTTGGAGGCTTCAGATTTAGGTGTTCACATTCCTCTAGCTCCACCTAATGGGAGGGTTCTTGTAGTTTTGCCTGCACCTCAGCCTGGTGTTCAAGCACCCGCCCCTTAGGAAATTTTGGATCCTCCTAATCTTGTTCTTGCCCCTCTTGGTGATACTGATGCACCTATTTCAGATGTTGGTTCCTCTGCTCTTCGGCCTAAATGGTGGGCCAAAACCATTGGTGATATTCATGATAATGAACTCATTGAGGGAAGATCTGCTCGGAAGAAGAGCAAGCAGCAAAATACTGTCAATTTTGCCTTCATAGTCAATCTTCATAGCATCTTAGAGCCTCAAACATATTCTGAGGCTAAATGTGTACCTGAATGGGAAAAGGCTATGGATGTTGAGCACCGGAGTCTTTTGAAGAACAATACTTGGGTTCTGTCTGATCTTCCTCTAGGGAAGAAGCCCATTGGATACAGATGGGTATACAAAGTCAAGTACAAGGCTGATGGGACTCTTGACAAATATAAGGCTCGGTTGGTCGCCAAAGGTTACTCACAAAAAGAAAGTGTTGACTATGAGGAGACTTTTGCTCCTACAGCCAAAATGAGTACCATTCGGCGTGTCCTTGCTATGGCAGCCCAGTTTGGGTGGAAAGTCTATCAAATGGACGTTAAGAGTGCCTTCCTCAATGGAGAGTTGCAGGAAGAAGTTTACATAACGCAACCTCTTGGCTTCAAGGTTGTTGGGAAAGAACACCAAGTGTGCAAACTAGTGAAAGCCTTCTATGGCTTAAAATAGGCTCCATGGGCATGGTATCTCAAGATTGATTAGTATCTTGTCGATCATGGTTTTCAGCAGAGTCCTGATTCCAATTTGTATATCAACCAGTATGCTGATGATAGCCTCCTCATTGTTCTTTATGTTGATGATTTGATAATTACTGGCAGCTCCGAACTGTTGATTCATCGGATCAAACATGATCTCAGTCACACATTTGACATGACAGACTTGGGCTTCTTGCATTATTGCCTCAGTATTGAGGTGTGGTAGCAAGCTGACAGCATCTTTATCTCTCAGTCGAAATATGCTCGGAGTCTGTTGGACAAATTCAGGTTGACAGACTGCAAACCTGTTTCTACACCAATGGAGAAAGGCCTGAAACTCTCTGCTAATTTAGCTTGTCCTGTAGAGAATGAATCCGCATTCAGGCAATTAGTGGGCAACCTCATCTATCTCACTGCCACTAGACTTGATCTGAGTTTTGCAGTTAGCTACATTTCTCGCTTCATGATAGCTCCTAAAGCTGAGCATTGGGTTGCCGCAAAGACTTTAGCATTCTGTATAGCAGGTGCAAAGATCCTCAGCTGATCGGTTTTACAGATTCAGATTGGGCAGATTCTGTTGATGCCAAAAAATCTACCTCTGGATATGTTTTCAGTTTGGGCACAAGTGCAGGCACATGGACCAGCAAGAAGTAGCAGACAGTGACTCTTTCCTCCACAAAAGCTGAATATAGGGGAGCTGTTAAAGCAGCCTGTGAGGCAGTTTGGCTTTGTAGGATGCTTTCAGACATGCAAATGTCTCTAGCAGGACTTTCACCCTTGTATTGTGACAATCAAGGGGTGTTGAAACTTGTCAAAAATCCTATCTTCCATGAACGGACAAAACATGTTGATCTTCATTGTCACTTTATTCGCCAACTTGTTGAAGACGGATTTGTTGTGTTGCAGTATGTTCCTACAGAGGACCAGACTGCCGATATTTTCACCAAGTCTCTGAGCCCGGATAAGTTTATCAAATTTAGGGGGCATCTTGGTGTTGTTGATCGATTGACCATTATGGGAGGGTATTAAATTAAATTTAGTTCTATCTAATGGTCAATATTGTAATATCGTAGATAATGTCTATCTACTCTGCTTTATTAGCTGTAGGTTCTATTTTTAGATTACGTAAAATCTTTATATATAGCCTTGTTGTATCTTGTAAAATATACATTCATTTAATAATATTTTACATATTATTCTGATAATAAACATAAGGTCCAAAAAATGTGCTTGGAAGCACCCGCCACCATCAAGCTAGCTAACTTACATACACGAGCTGAATCAATCACTACTTGTACAACATTAGAGGGCATGAAATTGGAAGTTTGCATCCTTTCTCTTCCTCGAAAAATTAGTAGCTCTAAGAAAATAAGAGCTAGCTGAACATGTGACAATGACATTGATGAGTGGCCGATGTCAAATATCGGCTCACCCATCCATTATGATGATAGTAAAGCCATCCCTTATCCAAATTTGTCTCATCTCCTCCATCACTATACTCACTTTGGAATACTCTCTATCAAGGAGGGAGGTGCGTAGCTTATGTTTTCTAGGGGGGCAAATGAAGGACTAACAACAATTGCATCTTTGAAGATTTGTTTAAAATATGGGGAGTGTGCCACATGAGATGGTATGGCATAGAAAAAATTGGCAATAGAAGACTCGACCACTTCTCGTGATTGCATATTAAACATACTTGCAACGCTAGTGGCGCTTTTCTTTCCCTTGGTAGAACTCTCTCCTCGTTGACTCTCAACATCTATGGATTGGGTAGACCATGACACACTAGGCTGGATACACTCTGTTGACATTCCCTTCCTTATTGTCTCGCCCTCCATGTGCAACCTAGTCACCTCGACTTTCTCAACTAGGGCTATTGTTCACACTCTTTTACCCAGTCCACCTATGCACAAAAGATGAGAGGAAACCCTTGTGTAGCTGCCCCTATAGTCCTTGTTGCACAAATGACAGCCATACTCTACCCCCCCTTGAATTTTTTTTCTTGTCTTTGTATATGTGTGTTGCAAATTGTTAAAGAGTTTTTTTTTGGATTAAATGGGCCTTTTGCATAAGTTTTGAGGGGTTCAGAAAGGCATTCAAATGGGTTACTTAAACTAACTGTCCCTGCAATACTCTCACTCCCCAAAAAACCTCCAACATTACTTCTACCATCAGGGGTGCTGAATTTGAATTTCTTCACTCTCACTACCCTCATTGCTGCTGCTCATTGTTTTTTTTGATGAAAATTCAAATAACAGCTGCAAGTTCAAACATAAAACAAAGAACAAACAAAAAACTCTCCCTAAATGTTTGAAGCTTTGACAAAAACAAAAAAAAAATGCAAAAGAATTTGTGAAAATGAACAATACATAGTGATCTTACCTCAATGACGTAGATTTGTTGCTCTCTTGCCCTCTTCTCACTGCTATTCCCGTCTTTCCTCACAGTTGTCTTTGTTTTCCTCTACACAAGTTGAAAAAATGGAAAAATTAGTTCAATTTTAGGTTGAGGTTTTGTGTAGAAGGATGTGGGGGCCCTTGTGGCCTCCCCATCTAGAACATGGGTAATTCAAGGTTCTCCCAGCTTGTATAGCTCAATGTTTTGATTTGTTTCAATTATTTAAGCTCGATGATTACTTGAATTTCGATCAAAGTTTTGATCACTTGCAAACGAATTTGAAATGATGCTTGAATCCAAATGTTTTTGTAGTTTTGATTGTTTCATATGTTTTTGATGATTTTGTTTTTGGGGTTTTGGTCTATTATGCAAACTAAATTAATAAATGCAAGTATGCTGAAATTAAATAAAATGAATCATTTCTTTGTATTTTCCCTTGCTTTTTCAATGAATGCAACTAATTAACAAACTGAATCCAAGATGAAAATTAGAACTTTCTTATGAAATAAGTATGCTGAAATGATGAACAATCTCTTTCCTTTTCAAGATGTGAATGCAAAATAATAATGTAATCCCTTTCTCTTTATAAAACCAGCTACATGGACAATAAAAAGAACATCCCTTTTGCAAATGAAAACAAACAAACACTGCTACAACTTCCTTTTACGAACAGTCTTTCAGCAGACAAGGGGAAGAGGAAAACAAAACAAATCTGAACTCTTTCTTTTAATCTTAGCAAAGTATTGAAATACAATTCACTGTTTTTCCTAGATCCTTTGTGTCTATTATTTATACTTTAGATCTAAGTTGCCGGTTCTGGTACGGGAACGGGTTCGGGAGCGGGGTTCTGGTATGCCGGTACGGCGAATTTTTTTTTCTTCTATGGGTACGGCTGGGTACGGCTGTACTATATATATATATATATTTATTTATTTATATAGTATAACTGTATATACCAAAAAAATTAAAAAATATACAGAATTGAACATACATAATACATTTGAATCTTGATTGATAATTTAGATGACCAATAAACAATGAAACATTGAAAATCATTACAAATACTCAGTAGTCAGTACTGTATTACAAAATTTGAAATTTCAAAATAGTAAAATACTATAAGTCTATAATCAAGATTCAAAAGTCAATCTTTCTCTCTTCAATCTTCATCAAAAGGATCTAGATCTAAGTCATCATCATTGGTTGGTTGCAAATCGTTTGAAACACCAACATATGGAGTGCCACTCGCACTATGTATATCATGTAGAAAATTCTCCTCATCATCTACAGTGATTGTAGCAAGCTCTGTAATAGATGCATCCAAGTTGGCACACTCAGGGGCTATATCCCAATTCTTCGCTGCCCCGTCCTTGTACTCAACTTGCTTATGTGATAGAAGACGCAAGTTGGAGTGGACATAGACCAAGTCTTCTGCTTTTTTAGCAGCCAATCGATTACGCTTCACTGAGTGGATATAGGAGTATGTACTCCAATTCCGTTCAGCCGAAGAAGAACTTGCAACCTATTCAAATTTCAAATTAGAGCTCTAGTCAATACAACTTTAAAATGCAAAAAATGGTAAGTACTAAGAATGTTAAAATAAAACATGCTTACTTGTGATAGAACTTTGATTGCAAGAGGCTGGAGCAAAACATAATCTTGCCCATGGAGGTACCACCATGTATGTGCATCTTCCTTGTGCATGTCTGCAATAGCACACATACTATGCTCTCGTCCTTGTATGAACTTGCCAAACTCTTTCCTAACACCATTCACCATTTCTGGATCGGAGTAGATTCTTCGAAATGCTTTCATGCAGCCGGAAGCAACTTCTCTATCTCTATATGGTGCGGTTCTCCCCGGCAAAGCAAGTATCTCAGTACTATAATATTTGGGAGACAAGGCATATGCAAGGAGGTGCAAGGGTGTGTTCATCTTGTCCCAACAGTCATCAATGATTTTTTTGACACTTAGGAAAAATGTTTCATTGGGGTCATTGTCCTTTTGTGTTATTATGCTCTTTATTTTTTCTACCATGGAGTCAATGCCATCATAGATTTCCCCCAAACATGGCTGATCTGTATCAGCAAACCTAAGCATACTCATGATAGGCTCCGTGAAACTCAAAACATATTGCACACGTTCCCAGAACTCATCAGCTAGGATCAATGACTTGACCTTTTGAGCCCTTTTTGAATTAGCTATCTTCTATATACTCCATTGGTGGCTAGTGACCATGGAGCCTAATGCCTCTTTCACCTTCACAAGTCGTCTCAAAACGATTGTGTGTGATGCAAATCGGGTCTCAGCAACCTAATGTTATGTAAAAAAACAAGTTAATAACACATTAAAAATTAAAATCTAAATCAATGAATCATGCAACTCAAGTAAATAAAAATATGGCATAAATTAAAATTAAAATAAACTAAATTTACCTTCAACAACTCCAAATGCGAGAAAGACCTGAAGATGCCTTGTGACATATGATGGTTTGTCACAAACATTTGAATCTCCTCACCCTCATTGTATGTATTTTTCACCCAATCTATTTGAGTGCCAATTGCTTGCATCACCAAGTTAAGGGAGTGTACGGTACATGGTGTCCAAAATATGTGTGAGTATCTTTCCTCAACCAAAGCACCTGCTGCCCTACAATTTTTTGCATTGTCTGTAATGACTTGGACAACATTATCAACACCCACCATCTCTATGGACTCAATGAGGATTTTAGAAATAAATTGTGCATCCTTGATTTCCCCTTCACAATCAACCGACTTCAAAAACATTGCCCCTTTGTGGGACACAGCAATAACATTTATTAAAGGTCGGTTTTTGCAATCTTTCCATCCATCAGAAACAATGGACACTCCTGTTTCAATCCATGAATCGCTAATTGGTTTTAGTGATTTCTCTACATAACTTTTTTCTTTTGCCAATAAAGTGGTTCGCACCTTTTCATAACCAGGACTTGTATAATCAGAAGGTGCAATACTAATTGCTACCACCATTTCCCTTCAATATGGTGATCTCACCAAGTTGAAAGGAAGACCATTGGCATAAATGCAACGTGCAATTTTTTCATCTGCAATATCTCTCGTTTCATTTTGAAATGCCTTTGCCAATGGACCTCTTTTGCAGGAAGAAGAGGGTTCATCATCTTGGTTTACATCCAAGTCCAAGAAAGGATGTTGTGGCCTGGAACAAGGAGCTTTTGTAGGTGGATTCATTG